>CAJUYG010002454.1:0-32006 GCA_910591675.1 Galerucella calmariensis | reverse complement strand
AACTGCAAAGAGTCCCTTAATAAGCTGGCAAGAGACAACACAGTGTCTCTAGTATGGGTGCCGGGACATGAAGGGACTGCTGGTAATGAATTGGCGGACCAGCTAGCTAAACAAGGCTCTAAAGGAGACTTTATAGGTCCGGAACCGTTCTGTGGAATCACAAAGGATTACATAAGAGGGGAAATCCGGAACTGGCTAGACAAAAAACACCAAATTAAATGGAGGTTGACAGAAGGTCATCTTCACACAAAAAGTCTACTGAAAAAGGTAAACAAAGAACTCTCAACCAGTTTATTGAAACTGAGCAAGAGACACTTGAAGACAGTAACCGACCTGGTTACTGGACATTGCACTCTAAGGAAACATTTGCACAGAATGGGAATAGTCAGTGAACCTTTCTGTAGGAAGTGCGAACTAAGGGATGAAACACCTATTCATATATTCTGCTCATGTAAGAACTTAGAAGGACTCAGACAGAAGCATTTTGGAAAGGAAACTATACAACCATCAGAACTACTTAAAATCCCCCCAAATAAGCTAGTGGCCTATATAGAGGACACGAAACTTTTGGAGTGGAAGTAGATAACATTGGGAATGGTACAATGACTTAGGTCAAGTGCCCGGGCTGTTGAGCACAACCCAAACGTTTGAATGAATGAATGAATGAAAACGACTCCGATTGCGGCCCTGGAGGTAATACTAAACTTACCACGACTACATATCCTAATTCAAGGAAATGCAAGATCTGTCAGTCACAGATTATTACAGGGACCTCCTCCGGTAAGCCAAGAACGTGGTAAGGTCTTCAAAGAGCTATATGAAGGAATAAAGGCAGATCCAATACTGGGAATGCCAATGGATCAGATTGCCCCACAATAAAGCTTTAAAAATGAATATACAGTTTACATTCCAGAGAGAAAAGACTGGGAAGCAGGGCCTCCTATAACAGCAAATCTCAACTGGTACACTGATGGCTCTAAAACAGACTCTGGAGTAGGAGCCGGAATATATGGAGTACAAGAGTAGATCTCTCTAAGCCTAGGGAAATATGCTACTGTCTTTCAGGCAGAGGTAATGGCGGTACAATGCTGTGCAGAAGAGTTGATGAGAAAGGAGGTAGACAACCAAAGAATCGTCATCTACTCCGACAGCCAAGCAGCACTAAAGGCGATACGCTCATATAGGATAACATCAAATCTGGTGTGGAAGTGTCGCAAGGCCTTCAACAGACTAGGTACTCATAATAGAGTGACCCTAGCCTGGATACCAGGCCACCAAGGTATAAAAGACAATGAAAAGGCCGACGGATGACATGATATGGCCAGAACCTTCCTGTGGAATTGCTAAATGCCTATGTGAAGAGAGCATCCACAAATGGATAAACAACCAGGCGTTGCGCTGGTGGTATGAAACCCCAGGACAAAGACATGCAAAATTATTGCCTAAAAGCACTTCGGCCAAACTGTCGCACGACCTACTAAGTCAAAGTCGAGAAACGACAAGGATGCTATCTAAATGCCCTCGAAGTGTCTCAAAGGCGATTCCTCCGAATGATTCTCAACAAACCTACAAGATATTCAAGCTCACTACTCTATACTGAAACACAAATATTAGATGTTAGACAATTATACATTATTCAGATAGGATGTGTTACCTATTATTTATTTAAAATAATAAGGCAAGATAAACTGCAACGGCGACTCAATGTGGAGAGCACCTCAGGTGTGAATTCGGAGACCAAACTAATATTAATTCAGGGAGTAGTCTTACCGGTTCGCGGGTAATCCTACTTTATTTAAGTTATTGAAGTTATATTGAAGTTAATAAGATAATAAATGAAGTTAAGAAACGAAATGAATTTGAGAAGTTAATAAATCAAGTTAAGAAATAATGTAATGAAAGTTAATCAACAAAGGTAAGTGGGCGCCACCCTGAATAATATTAGTCGACTTGTTCTTCACCTCACCACCCCCTATCAACAAACCTGGAAATGTTGGAAGGGAAGGAATATGAACAACGTTGTTAAATTTACAAGTTGTATAATGATTAAAAAAAATATATCACAGGAAAATATAAAAAAAAATGATGGTTTTTTTTTGTGTTGAAGCACGTTGGTTTTGAAATTAGTTCACTGGTTACTTCCCTTGAATTTCCACGTGTCTGATGGCAGGTACAAAGTTCCAGACTGTTTATGGTCTCAGGTATGTCTCAGGTAACTTCAGGTACAAATTCTCAGGCAAGTCCAGGTACTTAGTAAGTCTCAGGTACTAAGTAAGTCTCAGGTACTAAATAAGTCTCAGGTAACTCAGGTAACTTCAGGTACTCAGTAAGTGCTAAGAAAGATACTGTAACGTTTATTCTAATTTATATTTACAATTAATTTATATTTACAGATTTATATTCAAATACAGTCCTTATTTAATAATTTATATGTCACACTAAACACACACTAACTATAATTTATATGAGAGTCACTTAATAAACACTTTATCGAGGCGCGATTGCTTTCTTTCAGTATGAACACTAACTGACTAACTAACTCCGCTGCGATGCTCGTCGCCTATTTATACTCGCACGTATGTTTTTCTAGAAACCTCTAGAACTCGAAGTTTTGGCGGATGCGCCGGGTTTTTCTAGATGTTACGTTTTCCAGATCATTCTTGAAAATACGGCGGAGGAGCCATAGTCGTATCATATGGGAATTTCACTGGGGGCACTAATTGAGCACATTAATGCAGCAGCTCGCGTAACATTGCCCCCTCCTTAAGAGACAGTTCCTCCTGGAACTAACTAGGAAACTGAAACGAGATGACTGTATCGGTAACTGGTTCCCTTGTTACATTTTCCAGTTGCATGGAAGTAACATGCGACCGTCTTCTCTGTTGGCTGTGTCTCCCTTACTTGGCCGCAGACTAGTACCTGCACTTCGGTGTCTCGGAAGATTACTTCTACCATGTTACGGATTATTCGCCAATCTAAATGCCTACATTCAATCTTGGGCATGGCTAGCCTATGCACGTCCAATTCAAGCACATGCTCCCTCAAGCTTCGTAATGCTTTCCAGACATCCTCGTACGTTGGTCTTTCGTCGAAGGTGTTTCTCGTCACTAGGTGGAAATTGTAGCGGGAGCCATCTTGCAGCTTCAGAGCTTTACCTGGTACTGGTAACTGGTTTTGCAAACGTCGGGCGCCACTCTTCTTTATGAACAGAGATGCTAGTCCGCGTGCATCGGTTACGCTGGCAGGGATGTTTATTGCCAGTGAGTATTCCTCTGGAACGGTAAGCATGTCTTGTCGTCTCTCAGTGGTGACGCCGAATCTTGCTTTTCCGGTACCACCATAAGCACCCATGAACTCTACAAAAGCAGGATCGGCTACTTCCTGAAGCTGGTTTACTTCCTCATCGTGGTCATCCTCGAATGGCGCTAATCGGTTACGGTGTACCACCTTTGGCTTTCCGTTTGGGATCTTGCTGATACGATAGATGACATCGTTGATTCGTTTCTTCACGATGTACCAATGTCCCAAGCTTTCTGCAACTTTGGAGAAAAACCCTTTTGTTTTCTTGGGTTATGCAGCCAGACTTTGTCTCCTTCGTGGAAACCTCCTTCTGTAGCTTGCGTATCGTACCTTTTCTTCATCCTATCGCTAGCGATCTGGAGATTCGATCGAACCAGCTCGTGTACGTCGTCCATTCTTTTTCTCAGCTGGGTCACGTAATCTTCACCAGCTATGTCTTCTCCGGGTCGGCATCCAAATTCAAGGTCCGCGTCCGAACAGAACTTTTGCTGGTGTTTGGCCGGTAGACTCATTGATGGCGGATCTGTAGGCCATCGCAAATAGCGAGAGATATTGGTCCCAATCTCGCTGATGGTTAGATACTACTTTAGACAGGTATTTGCCAAGAGTTCTGTTCATTCGCTCTACCATTCCGTCCGACTGTGGATGCAAAGCCGTAGTTCTCGTTTTCTTCATGCCGAGCTTTTCACAAACTTCCTGGAACAGCTGGCTTTCGAAGTTTCTGCCCTGGTCGCTATGTATTTCCAGGGGCACTCCATATCGGCAAATGAACTCATTCAAAAGCACATCGGCAACAGTTGCGGCTTCTTGGTTTGGAATGGCATACGCTTCTACCCATTTTGCGAAATAATCCATCACCACCAAAATGTACCTGCTGCCATTTGCTGTCGGTGGAAACGGTCCGGCAATGTCCAGGGCAATGCGTTCAAAAGGGCTTCCGACATTGTACTGCTTCATAGGAGCCTTTCTTCTTCCTTGTGGTCCATTGGTCGTAGCACAGGTAGTGCACTTCTTACACCAGTCCTTCACATCTTCGGAACTGTGCATCCAATAAAACCGTTCTCGCACTTTCTGGAGGGTCTTCTTCACACCTAGATGTCCTCCTGACGGACTGTCGTGTAATTTCCGCAGTACTGCTGCTACCCTTGTTCTTGGAATCACCAACTGTCTCCTACTTTCGGAACCTTCATCGTTCTCGATTACTCACTGTAGCAAACCGTTTCCCAGAACCAGCGAGTCCCACTGGGCCCAATACGATTTCATCGTTGGCGAGTACCTTGAAATCTCCTGCCAAGTAGGTCGACAGTTTTCCTTCTTCCAATGTCGGAGTTTCTTTAAGTCGGGATCGTTCTCTTGTTCCTCTTCCAACTTTTCCGGTGTCCATTCGTCGCTGGTCACCGTGGTTCTTCGAATGGCAGCTTCCTTCGCTTCTGTTTTGGTGCAGTGAGAGCACTCTGCTGGGCATGGTCTTCTAGAGAGTGAGTCTGAATTTCTGTGGCTTATTCCGGCTCTATGCTCAATGGTGAAATTATATTCTTGGAGCCGCTTGATCCATCTGGCGATTTGACCTTCAGGGTTCTTAAATTGCATAAGCCACTTAAGTGCGGCATGATCGGTTCTAATCACAAATTTCTTCCCATACAGATACTGATAGAAGTGCTCCACGGACTTCACTACTGCTAGGAGCTCTCTTCTTGTGACGCAGTAGTTTTGTTCTGGTTTGGAAAGAACTTTACTAAAATATCCCAGAACTTTCTCTTGTCCTCCTTGAACCTGTGATAGCACTCCTCCAATTCCAACATTGCTAGCATCAGTATCTAGTATAAATTCTCCCTCTGGTAGTGGATAGCCGAGTATAGGTGCAGTAGTCAAGTGCTTTTTCAAGGTTTCGAACGAAGTTTGACAGTCTTCGTCCCAGCGAAACTCCCTTGCTTCCTCTGTAAGTCGTGTCAAGGGTTTAGCGATATCTGCAAACTTCTTTATAAATCGCCTGTAGTATGTACAGAGTCCAAGGAAGCTTCTAACTTGGTGCTTGTCGTTGGGTCTTGGCCACTTTCGTACGGTAGCAGCTTTTTCTTCGTCTACAGCTACACCATCCTTGCTGACTACATGGCCTAGATAATTGACTTTGTTTTGAAATAGTTGACATTTCTTGGGGTTGAGCATCAGTTGGGCAGCTTGCAACCTTTTGAAGACACCTTCCAAATTCTTTCGATGTTCTTCGAATGTCCTTCCTAAGACTATGATGTCATCAAGGTACACTAAGCATGTCTTCCAGGACAACCCTCGCAATACGTTTTCCATCAGTCTTTCGAACGTTGCGGGGGCATTGCACAGCCCAAATGGCATAACGGTGAAATGCCATAGTCCAGATCCGGTAGTAAACGCTGTCTTTTCTTTATCGGCTGGATCCATTTCTACCTGCCAATATCCAGACTTCAGGTCCAAGGTAGAAAACAATTTGCTACCGGCCAGCGTATCCAGAGTATCGTCGATTCTCGGTAGAGGATAGCTATCTTTCTTTGTAACATTGTTCAATTGCCGGTAGTCCACGCAAAACCTCGTGGTTCCATCCTTCTTCTTTACCAGAACTACCGGAGAGACCCAAGGGCTGGTAGAAGGTTCTATTACTTTGTCCTCTTCCATCTCGCGAACAATTCTCTCTCCGCTTCCTCTCTTTTGGCCTGTGGTAGCCGTCGAGCCGATTGTCTTATCGGCTTAGCGTCGCCGGTGTCAATTTTGTGTTTGACAGCAGATGTTCTTCCTGTCTTTCCTCCTTTTGGTACGAAAAGAAATCGGTATTGTTGTAGCAAAAGTTCTCTGATTTTTTTCTTCTCTTGCAGGCTAAGGGATTGTCCAGCCACTGCTATCATTTGTTCAAATTTATTGTTGGCATCATTGGAAGTTGTTGTTTGATGAATTATTGACGCCACTGGTACGCAAGTTCCAATTTTGGTCTCCTTCTTTATAGTTATGGGATGGTCGTTTACATTTATAATGCGTACAGGTATTTCTTCGGCAGCCATGACTAACCCTTTTCCTATCAGGATTCCTCGACCAACCTCTTTATCATGATTCCATGGTTCCATCATGACCGGTGTCCCTTCTTCGACGGTTCCTTGTAGCCTTGCCACAGTGAAAAATTCACTCCTTGCGGGTACAACTGTATCCTCCTGTACGGCTACCTCAACAGTCTTATCCTCGTGTGGGTGAAGGAATACTTCCTCAGAACCTACTCTAATCACTCGGTTCTTGAAATCCAGCTGGAAGCCATGTAGGTTCATAATGTCCATTCCGAGTATTATGTCCTCTTCGATATCAGCGACAACTACAGTGTGGGTGAACTTCTCTGCGCCAATTCCCAATTGCACCGGTAGTTCTCCATGGACATTGGCGCTTTCACCTGTGGCAGTCCTGAGTCGCAGTCTCGTCGGTAAAAGTCTTTTCCGGGTGTTGACAATCTCGGGGCGAATAATAGTCCTCGTTGCTCCAGTGTCCACCAATAGTGTATACTTCCTACCATTAACTTCACCATCCACGTATACACTATCATCGCGACATTTCAGAGAGGCTATTAGAATGAGAGGGTCTTTGGAAGGTCTACGGGTCGAAGTTGCCCTCTGAAAGTCGACCCTTCCTAGTTTTCCTGCTGGGCGTCTTTGTTTGTAGCAGTTCTCGGTCGCTTGCACGAACTGCGTACATGTCCCATTTCTCCACAATTCCAGCATCTCACAGCTTTCGATTTTCCATGTGAGATGCTTTTCATCATGTTGACGATCTGGTCAAGCTTGTTCTCCACTTCTTCGTCTGCTACAGCCCTCACCTTGCCGTATACTCCGGAAGCCTGTGTAGCTGCTTCGTACTCCAAGGCTGCAGAGAGTACGTCGACCAGTGTCTTGTGCCGAGCCAAGCGTAGAGTTCTCTGCATTTCATGGTCACGAACTCCGTCGATGAATGTCTGTACCCCTAAACATTCCATGACATTCTCCGGTGCCGATGGATAGGCAAACCGCACCAACCTCGCAATGTCTGCTTCGAATTCCTGCAGAGTTTCGTCGCGTTTTTTGTTTGCGGTTTTTCAGCTGCGACTGGTACAGATGCTCCAAGTGTTCTAGGCCATATCTCATGTTCAATCGCTTTTTAAGTTGCTCAAAATCTTCGGTCTCTTCCACTGGTATGGTCTGGAGGATATCCATGGCGTCTCCTCTAAGGGCAAGAGTTAAATTCAACGCTTTTTCTTTCTCACTCCAGTTGTTTGCCTTTGATGCCGCCTCGAATTGCTTAAGATAGTTCGGCCATGACGTTTTACCATCGAATGTTGGCAGTTTCACTCGGCTGTTAATATCGTTTTCCCTTTTCGGTTTCAACTCTACTTTCTATGCCAGTTCGTCGTTGTTCGGGGCTTGCCTAGTTGTAATATCCGGGTTATTACTTGTCTTCTTTTCGATTTCTTTGATTTTTTGTTTCATTTCTTGCTCCATTCTTTTAATCTTTTCTTCCACAGCAGAAATTTCATTTTTTATATCTGTCGAAATTTTATTTTCCCTGTCCGACATTTTATTTTCCATTTTCTCAATATTTGATTTTAGAGGGGAAATTTTATTTTCGACTTCAGCAGCAATGTCCTTTTTCATTGACAAAATATCGGCCGAAATATCGTTCTTCATATCAGAAATATCATTCTTCATGGTAGAAATCTTCTCATCCATATTAGCAGAAATATCGTCTTTCATAGTAGAAATCTTCTCGTCCATATTAGCAGAAATATCGTCCTTCATAGTAGAGATCTTCTCGTCCATATTAGCAGAAATATCGTCCTTGATTGTAGAAATCTCATTCTTCATAGTAGAAATCTTCTCCTCCATATTAGCAGAAATATCGTCCTTCATAGCAGATATTGACGAGATTATGGTGGAGGACTCGTCATTGAATAAGAATGTTTCTGGATCCAAGTCTTCACTTTCCAGTGCTATTTTCAGTCTTTCAACTAATTCACTCTTCTTTCCGGACGTTACCAACTCGCGATTTTCTAATTCTGCTTTTAGTTCCGTCACTTTCAGGTCGTTATTTATTTATACTATCCCACTTCTGACACCAATGTAACGTTTATTCTAATTTATATTTACAATTAATTTATATTTACAGATATATATTCAAATACAGTCCTTATTTAATAATTTATATGTCACACTAAACACACACTAACTATAATTTATATGAGAGTCACTTAATAAACACTTTATCGAGGCGCGATTGCTTTCTTTCAGTATGAACACTAACTGACTAACTAACTCCGCTGCGATGCTCGTCGACTATTTATACTCGCACGTATGTTTTTCTAGAAACCTCTAGAACTCGAAGTTTTGGCGGATGCGCCGGGTTTTCTAGATGTTACGTTTTCCAGATCATTCTTGAAAATACGGCGGAGGAGCCATAGTCGTATCATATGGGAATTTCACTGGGGGCACTAATTGAGCACATTAATGCAGCAGCTCGCGTAACAATACATTGTATCAGAAATAGTTACAATCTTTTTCATGTAAAATTCAGGATATCTGCAGTAATTCGTTTTTACAAGTTTTAAGAAATTCATTTAAGAACGTGGTTCATAAAAAAAATATATCCTGTATTTTACTATAAAAAAAACAAAAGAAGCAATGAAGAAATGTGATATGGTATTATTAATTATTAAGGAAATCTTATTTATTTCCATTCATCAAAGAAACAATATCTAAATAATATAAAAACTCAATTTTATTACTTATTTCAATCACAGAAGGTGATAAAAAAAATGTAATGAAAAAATGTAATCCGGAAATATAATATTCTAAGTTGGTATTTAGATTGAATTAATTAGTTAACTAAATATACATATTTTAAAGACTTCAACTATATACATGTGAACCTTTTATCACCTGTATAAGAAAAACTAGAAAAAGGAAAAGAACAAGATAAAAAAAATATCATTGTATGTGTGTATCTGGCGCTTATCACTAGAAGGAAAAAATATAAAAGCGAAAATCATAAGAGGAAAAGCATAGACTTAAATGCAACTTACCATTCACATTGAATGCACTTTAGGAAAATAAAGTTTGAGGTAAATCTCTCACAACAAATTAAAAATTCTAAACCTTATCGGTTCATGGTTCACAGGAGAAAGAAAGCTTATTTTAACTACTCGCTATTAAATTGAACTATGCGATGAGCAATCGACATACGTTGTATATTCCTCTCCTGTTCACATGCTCCGCTTCGAAAAAGAATTTAAATATTCGTAGTGTGTTCTTAATTTCTTTCTCTGTATAGGAGAGAAGAATTGAAATATTTGACTAATATCCGTGTATATTGAACCTCACCAACGAAGATTATTCGTCGCACATTAAATGTAAAAATTTTGCCTTTTGAAGCGATCGGTGCTACAGGTTTTCGACGAGAATCACATGTTGATAAGAAAAAAGGACTGGCTACTCGCCGTCCGGTAGATATTTAAATATTACAATGATAGTGGTCAAATATAACGTTACAGATGCCATCAATATAAAAATAAATACAAACTTACCACTCACAATTATAGATACGCGACAAGATCGAATAATCAATACTGTATACCAACAGCTCTTAAAACAGTAGGTCAAAAAGGTTACTCCTACCTAGCACCCAAATTATTCAGGCAACTACCACAGAGAATTATCGATGAAACTTCTTTTAAACGCTTCAAAACCCAACTAGTAACATTTGTTAAAGAAACAGACAAAACAAAAATACACAAAATGATAGAATGCTGAATCAAAAACAGAAAAGAGTAAACTCATATTCGAAATGTATGTCTGAAATACAATCACGTAAAAATGGATTTATATTGTTTTTTAAATGCATTTTTTGTTTTTCTTTTTTTAAATTTTGACACACCAGCCTATATTCACCACATACAAGTATGTACAATACTTCTGTGGATGTCTAGATGTTTATTCAATTTTATTTATTTGTATTTTATCACTGTATTTGTTAAATTTATGAATAAACGTTATTATTATTATTATTATTATTATTATGATGGTGTGAATGCTGACCGGACATTGTAGGCTGAAGAAACATATGCACACAATTGGCCTGGCAGATGACAGTCTATGCAGGTTCTGCCAGGAAGAAGACGAAACCGCGGAGCACATACTCTGTGAGTGCGAAGGCCTAGCAAGGGTGCGGTCTCACTTATTCGGAGAAGAAAAACCGAGAGCAGAGAGGTACGCAAGGGAGGCGGTATCCAGGCTATTAAGTCTAGTAAAAAGAATGAAGCTAGATATCGAGCTCTAAATATGGGGAGGACCACAATAGATCTGCAAAGGTCGCAGTGGGGTAGGACAAAGAGCCACTCCAATTCTAATCTAATCATGGGCCACATAATGTTTTTTAAACTTTTGAGAGCAAAAAGGAAGGCAGTTATCCAAAACTAATGAAAGCCTTCTAGCATATATTATTATCCAATATTAAAACAATAGAAAATGAATTCTTATATGGTCACCCAAAAATATGACACAATTGTTAATCAGTAAGAGATAAATTACATTTTATAACCATGCACAAAGGTGATACATTGCAAATTATAATAAATACAATCTACGAAATGAATATTATTAGGAAACTTCAAAAACCTTTGAATAATCCCACACATTTAATCGTTAGTAATAATATTTAGCTCGAAAAACTAAACACACATTCATACTGATTCTGAATATACAATTCATATTAGAATCGTATTGTTTTTAAATGAATACATTTTATGGTTTGCTACTGAAAATCTTATGAATGCTTGCACAAAAACAAAACAATTGTTTTATAATGAAAATATTTAGTTTGAAAATCATATGTACAGGAATTTTAGGAGCAAATAAATGACCACGTGCTGCAATTATTACTTCATGCTACTGGTGTACTAAACAGTATATTTATGTAATAAAATCGTCGAATGAATGAATGAATATAGGATATAATTTCACATTTATAGATAATTCTAGTCATTTTTCTATATATCTTCTGTAAGTTCCTTGTGGCATTATTTATTATTTTTTCTCTTATTTTTTGGGAATGAAACCGCAATAATGTTTTTTATTTTTTATTTCGAGGTTTCGGTAGCGTTCCAGCTACCTTTGTTAAGATTAAATGATGATAAAATAATTTTTTTGGTCCCCATCTGACACAACGAAAAAATATGACAACTAGACATTCAATAATATTTTGAAGTTTAAGACTACAAAACTTTGTTGTCAAATTTTATTAAGGTCCATTCATAGTCGATCACACCTCTGGTAAAATGTGAAATAAAATATTTTATTTTATGACATTCTAACGATATGATAGTCTACTAGAAATGGAATCCAGTGAAGTGCACGTTCCAGGAACGGTTTTTATTGGGATAGCGCTTTTTTTCGCTTATTTTGGAAATGTTTTTAATAAAACGCGTTTGTTGTTACTTTTTTGTGTATGATTATTTTTGTTTTCAAAATATGTATGACCCAGTTTGGTGATTTTGTGTATTGAAGTGTGTAACATTATTGTGGTTTAATTCCCAAAAAATTAGAGAAAAAATCATTTTTCTATATTTTCTCTATCACTTACATACAAAATGTATGAAACAAAAAGCTTCTAAATTCAGACATGTCGTAAATTGATATCAATTGACATTAAAACTTGTTAGAATAACTTTAAGCTGTCTCAAACATTCTATCCGAATATATGGAGCTTTTTGAGTAACCCTACAGGAAATAGCATACACGATTCATGTCGGGTGATCGCGTGGGTTATTCGATAAAACCACTCATCCCAATCTAACTTCTGGGAAACACATTATTTAGGTATTACTTTACTTTTCAACTGGCTATTAGAAAATGGCTAACTTCATCTTTAGATATGTGATGTATCTGTAGACGTGGAAGTTGCAAACATTAGGGAATTCTTAATTTCCAGCTTTCCCCTGAAATATTTGGTTTAAAATTTTTTAAATTGATGCTCGCTAAGTAGGACTAATATAGATATCGCAGAATAATAATTATTTTAACGCTTTATAAAGTTTTGAAAACCATTTTCCAAAGACACTGACCGTTCAACTAAGAAGCAACAACTACTTCCTTTTAGCTCGTGGACGGTTACGTTAGAGTAGGTGTGTGGTGAGTCCCAAGGAACATGTTGGTAACCGTTTAATTACCAAAATGTGATGTTACTGGCTTTTAACGGTTTCACGGAAAGCTTTTTTGGTTTATTAAACAACTCTGGAATACCAATGTGCTTATATCACTAGTTAGTTCTATTATATTGTGATAAAAGCGATCTTAGAACATAATTAGAGGACCTCTATATAACAGTTCCTTAACTGGTTTATACACCTTTCTATGATGACCATTAAGCAATATAGAAGCATATTCTTTACACTTCTAAGTACATACTTCATAGTATACTTTGTAAACGTTTATATAATCGATTTATATAATAGTTTGGTGATTTAAGCAATATAGCGTTGATAAACTCCACGGGATCAGATTTCGTTTTCTGACAATTATTTAGAAAGGGACATGTGATACTTTTATAAAATATTGTAGCTCAATAGCGGTGCTATATAACAAGTTTAACCTAAGCTTGAAAAGTTCTGTAAGTGCTATTCAATTAGTACATTGCCATCATGAGTGAGATTCCAAAAAAATGGAAAAATATTGAGAAAAGTGGTAACTTTAAACGCAAGGTAAAAGGCAAAATTGCTAAGATGAGGGAAAAAATTCAAATGATGTCTAAGTCTAAGTCTAATAAGCTCAGAACAAAATTAAGATCGTGGGCAGTAAGTATGGCATAAGTAGAAGCATACTGCTCTGAAAGAACTCTTAAATATTGTTAACGACCGATTGTAAACTGCAGCGTTACCGAAGGATCCAAGAACTTTTTCACAAACACCACCTAACATAAGTGTAAAAACAATTGATTCGGGGGAATATTGGAGTAACGGGATTGAAAATCCAATAAAAACGGTTTTAGAATATGTCAAAGATATACCACCTACAATTTCAAAAATTGTGGTTTTAACCACTATATTGGAACGATTATATCCCCTTTTAGCGAAATAAGAGAGTAGACTTGGTCAGGACTAACTCCAATTCCCACTGCTCTTGTGGAGGAGACACCAAGTGGCGGCTCATGCCGGTTAGAAAAAACAGTGTTGACAAACGTTAAGTTAATTCCCCAGATAGATACATATAATAACTTTGAAAATAATAAATAAAATGTCACCAGAGGAAGAGATAAAATATGGACTACAGAAAATTTTACATAGATACCTACAGTTATCAACGAAAAGTAATTTGCTATTATAGACATTGTATTAATACAAAATGTATAACTATGTCAGACTTGATAATAACCGGCAAGTAAATCGGCAACACCGATTATTTGTAAAGAGGCGTTAACTTAAAATAAATACATTTATCAAACTATCCATTTTAAGGAGTTAATAAAGTGATATAAGCTCTTAAATTCCTTTCATAAAACTATTGAACTAGCGGTTTGCATTTTCTCATACCCATTACCGCCATATTGCAATCTAATCGCGAGAATTCAATTTTGATTGAAAATGAATAATTCTGAACAATTTTATAACAATTATGTACTAAAATAAGCTGCTCTACTCACAGAAATTAGTTTAGTCTGGAAGACTGTAATTATCGCTTTTAAAAAAACATTGTCAAATATATTAATGCTACAGAAAAATGGTATATTAACTTCTAAATTACCTTTATGTGGTCCCTAAACAGTAACTTTATAAGAGTGTCCATAACTACTGCGGTTTGGACGTCAGGATATATAAACGTCGTATAAAGGGTATTTCAAACCTTTATAAGAATATAATAGAAGTAGTTTAGAACAGTTATAATGCAGTTGCTCGTAATACCCTTATGAAATGGTTGCCCAACGTGGGCCTATTTAGAGTTATAACAGCTAAATAAGCTCTGTATATATGCTTATTTCACATTTTAAGGCACCATTTACCTTCCAAACATGATTTTATAAAGGTGCTTACAACTTTTATATATCAATTTTTGTTACTTGGGGTGGGTCTATAAGGCACTCCACTTCGACTCGCACGAGTCTATTGTGGCTCACACGTATTTCACCAAACAAATTCAGCTTCTTAACAAAGCCGATTAGTTTATTTGGTGAATGATATTTCAGGTCCGAGGGCGAGAAAGAGACCCTGCCAAACATCAGATACCTGATTCGAGCCGCGGCGGGACAGGCACAAATAATATGCTATGCTGTTTCATCATCTTCCAGACAAAGACGGCAAGTCGGATCTTCCGACAGTTCAAGTTTCAGCATATGATGAATCAGATGACAGTGGCCTGTTAAAAGGCCTGTTAGACAACGTAGGTCATGCCTGCTATGGTCTAACATTTGTTTGGAGACATACTTCGAAGGATGTATAAAAGCATTTGAATGAACCTATCCTGGTAAATTATACCAGAAGTCTGAAGCTCTTCTTGCTGTCCAGGTATTTAGTGTTTGTTTGGCAAAACTTATTGCGATGCCAATTGTAGGTTCTGGTCCGAAAGAAACACGTGCGGCACCCTACCTTTCAAGAGAGTCTGCCTTCTCGTTTCCTTCCATGCCAGAATGGTCATGGATCCACTCCAGCAAAACTTTATTAAGTTTTTTTATTGAGGAGAGTCTTTTTTGGCAGTCTAAAACCAATGTCGACGTTACACGGTGAGTGCTAAGTGCTTTCAAAGCCGCTTGGCTGTCCGAGAAAATTTTTATTGTTCTATGTATGAAATGGGCTTGCTCTAATCTTTCCACACATGAAACAATGTCGTAAATTTTCGCCTAAAATACGGTTGTATAGGATCCTAGATCCTAAATTTCTGTCCTAGGTCTCGTATACATCTGCACCAGAACCTGAGGGTGTTTTTGTTTCGTCTGTGTACCAACAGCTGTCTGCTCTTAATAGTTCATCTTTAAGGAGGACCCATTCATCTCTATTTGGAATTAGGACGGCTTAAGGCAGGTCGTATTTTGCTGTTGGAGGTATTATGTCAGAGGTCATTCCAAGAATACTGCTATTTTCAGTGTCCACTAGCATTCAGCTTTGTTCTGTATAGGCCTAATTTCTGCATTTAGAAATATGCGCAATTCTTTATGTTGTCCATCTAGCCTCTTTCCAAAAATATATGGAGAGGAGGTAGGTCCAGAAGGATTTCCATGGCTGCTGACGGTGTGGAGCTGATAGCACCAGAAATTGCCAGACTAGCATGTCTCTGTAAACCGTAGAGCTTAGCTTGGGCTGTTCGATGTAAAGCTTTTGGCCATCAGGCAATAGCTCCATATATGTGATCATTGGTCTAACGATTATCAAATATATCCAATAGATTTGTTTGGGTCCCAAGCCCCAAGATTTTTCACAGGTCCTGCGACAAATCCACAAAGATAGTCTGGCCTTATGGATAACTTTTCCAAGTGAGCGCTCTCAGTAAGTTTCATATCTAGGATAATCCCCAAATATTTTACTTCTGCTGCAAATGTCATAACCTCACCATTGTAGGAAAGCGGTGAAAGATCCTCCAACTTTCTTTTCCTAGTGAAGGGAATTATTACAGTTTTGCCAGGGTTAACAGATATCTGTTCCCTCTGACACCAACTGTGGACATCGTCCAACGTCTTTTGGAAGATATATGCTACCCTTCCTGACTTCGTACTTGACAAGATGACAAGGTCGTCTGCATACACTTGCAGCTCTACCCCTCTTCTTTCGATAGCGCTAAGCAAGTTATCCATCAGGAGTGACCATAGTAGGGGTGATAGTACTCCACCTTGTGGGCAGCCCCTGGAAGCCTTAAAGCCAATGGTCTCTTCCTGAATAGATGTCCTGTCCTATTTGTGAGCATGGCATATATCCAACCGGTAATGGTTGGTTTGATGCCTCAGTTAAAGCTGAACCAATGGAGGTCGGTAGTGCATTGCCAAATGCTCCTTTAATGTCAAGAAATATGGCAACCGCAATCTCCTTGTTGTTAAATGATTGTGGGATTTTCACAACAAGGTTGTGTAACGCTAAATCTGTTGATTTGCCAGTTTGATAAGCATATTGGTGGATGCTCAGGGGGAAATTATACAAAGCTACCCGACTGGGGTAGCAATCCAGTGCTTTTTCAAGTCCTTCAAGCAGGAAAGATGTTAGGCTAATTGGTCTGACCCATACAGGGTCTGGGTTGCCCACTTTCGGTATGTATACCACCCTAGCCGCCAACCAACTGGGTGGTATGTAATTCCACGCCAGGCTAGCTCTATACAGTTTAATGAGGATGCGTAAAAGTAATTCCAGTCAGTTTTGCAGGAGAGCTGGAAATATGCCATCCTCACCGAGATATTTGATAGGCTGGAAATATTTGATTGCCCATTTAACTGCCGGTGCTGTGATAAATTTCTTGAAGGCCTCCCAATCGATTTTTTTTGGCCGCCCTGCGCCATCAAAGTGCGGACGGAGAACACTTACCTTTTATGGCGCAAATACGCAGAAACCGATCTACAAGTTATGTTGTCCATTCTAATTGCAAACCAGAATGGTTGGTGTTAAATACCTATCTTGTAGATATGCCAACTCCGTTTGACTTTGAAGTGTCATTTAATATCCGCCTGGCCTGTAGCCCATGAAGGAGTTGTTTCTTCTTAGTGAAACGGTCATTGTCATTAAGAAATATTTTTCAAAACTAATAAAGCCTTAGAATAATTATTATTCAACGATATCTATTGGTAACGCGCTTTATTAAATACGACAAGATTACAGGAAACTGTAATAATACTTTTGGAGTAATGTACTTCAATAAAATACCAAAAGCCGAATATCAGTTCAACATCCTATTGAATCTACGATTACCTGTAAAATTAGGCATTTACGAACCAAAAAATGTGTGTGAAATGATACATTATACATAGGTTGAAAAGCGTGCGTAAATGAACAATGCTTTTTAAATGGGGTTTTCATTTTAACACTCTTATTTAGCTACGTGATTATCTAGTTGCCTTGAATTTAGTCGTTTGTTGTTTAAACTTTTGTGCTGACAGTAGATAAGTTTGACAGAAGTGTCAGACATAGTGGAAAATATTTGTTACTTTGAAAAAAGACCAATTACCCAATGTTATAATTAGTAATTTAAATAATTGTCCTCATTTTACTGTAAATATGAATTTAAATATAAGCTTGTTCAATTGAAACCCATCTTTGGTCAGGTTAGCCTTGGAAACAATTGTAATCATTCAACTGACGTTTTCCAACATTAGTAGTGTATGCAAACGTCACACTGATCTGTTTATTTCGTTTATATTTGACAGCGATTTTAAGTATTGTGACTTTGAAATGGCGTTTGTTGTTAACAATCCGTCCAAATGTGATAATGCTCGGCCTCATGTTACCAACGTAGTGAAAGAAAATCTGCAACGAAAGAAATGGAGGATATTAGAGCATCCACCCCATAGTCCGGATTTATCGCCTTGCGATTTTCACATCTTTGGGCCCCTAAAAAAGGCGTTAAAAGGTAACCGTTTTCAGTCGGACGCAGAAGTACAAAACGCTGTGAAAGAATTCTTCCAGCAGCAGCCACAAGAATTCTATAAGCATGGTAAAGTGTAACTATTGTTAATGTGATGACCCATATTTTTAATCCCTTTGGAGGAAAAGCCGCCAAATGGCTTGCATAAAATTCTTTTATAAATTTGAATATTAAGAAATAATGCTTTTCAAATGTAATTCAAATTAATATAGTGGATTAAAATTAACCTGCATAAAATATGTAATACAATTCAAGGTCATCACATTGACATTAGATACACTATATACATCGGTTGGTGAAACAGTGGGATATGTGCCTCAATTGTAGTGGTAGTTATTTGTAACTGTACTTGTCAATGAATTATTCCTGGACCAAAGATGGGTTTCAATTGAACAAGCCTAGTATTGAACTTTTTTTATTTATTCCTGGTAGTCGGTCAAACGGCCACAAGGAAAAGGGTGGCACAGGATTCCCTACAATGGTGGGTAATATCACTTTTACAGAGACATGCGAAACAGTTACGCCAAATCTAATAAGCTAAAATAGAAAATTGGCAAAACCATAGGTATGTTAACAGGGCACTATAAGCTCTACAGGCACGGAAAGCTAATGGAGTTAACAGACGAAGCCATATGCAGATTCTACATGAGGAAACTGCAAAGCACATCCTATGTCAGTGCCAGTGCTAGGCGATAAGAAGTCACTGGCAAGAAACTACTTGAAAGGTCCAGAGTCTGGGCTACATAAAACGACTATCGGACTGGAAAATGTGATCTAGGTTCAGAGAACCACATTTCACATCTTTGGGCCACTAAAAAAGGCGTTAAAAGGTAACCGTTTTCAGTCGGACGCAGAAGTACAAAACGCTGTGAAAGAATTCTTCCAGCAGCAGCCACAAGAATTCTATAAGCAGGGTATACATCGGTTGGTGAAACAGTGGGATATGTGCCTCAATTGTAGTGGTAGTTATTTGTAACTGTACTTGTCAATAAATTTTTCCTGGACCAAAGATGGATTTCAATTGAACAAGCCTCGTGATTAGAATTCTTTGTGTATTTATTTGGTTATAGAAAATTCGTTTTTATGTTATTTAACCCCTTCAGAGCACATTTTTTTATTTTTTCTTCATGTGCTCGTAGTTAAACTTTTGTATGACACTTGTGCGTGAAGTACTTTTGCGCACTCGTTGAGAAAAAGGCACTCGCTACGCTCGTTCCTTGCATTTTCGCAACTCGTGCGCAAAAGTATAATTTCACGCACTTGTTCATAAATAACTATTATTTAATTAAACTTAAACTTCTAGGCTTCAGCTTAGGAAAATGTTCCTCTTCTATTCAGTAATTTCTCAGGTGATGTGCCCTAGTATTCAGAAGTGCTGCGCAGCTGGAATGTATGTGGATGGAGGTTTCTTCTTCCATGCCACAAAATCTACATTATTCTTCCTACACTATTTTGAGCTTTTTTAGGTGCACATTCAGACGACAATGTCCTATTAAAACTCGCGCAGTTTTACTTTGACCTATGTATTCATTTGATCTCAACAGGTTGTAGTCACCCAGAAGAATCTTTGATTGTCTAAGCTCTACTAGATCTTTCCAATTGTCAGATCTTCTTTTTTCTCGGCTTTACCCATTTCTTCCAATATTACATTGGGGCTGATTCCGCAAAAGGGTTCGGGCCCCCAGAAAGGTATTTCAGTCCCCCTCTTTGCTAGTTCATCTGCTATTTCATTTCCTTCTATTCCAGTGTGTTCTGGAATCCATAGTAAGGTGACTATGTTGTTCTCGCCTAGTTCATTGAGTTTGTCTAGGCATTCCCACACCATTTTGGAACTGATTACACAAGAGCTCAGTGCTTTAACTTGACTATTTAGCTTGACTATCCGGCATTATGATAATTATTTGCCTTCTGTATCCTTTATCAATATTGAACTGGGCGCACTTTCTTGTGGCATGTTCCATAGGCTGTCCGATTTCTTAGAAGTGAGGAGGTGGTTTTTTCACAATTATTCCCTCTCTACTTAGTCTGTATCTCCGTTGGGCATTTTCTCATTGCTCCGGTAATGCATATACAGGCTAGTCTTTGAATTTTCGAGAGGTTTTCTCTCGTCGTCAATAGGCTAGTTGTACTACTCCACGCAACGGCTCCATAAGTGATAATTGGTCTCACTATGGCAGTGTACATCCAGCTTAGGATCTTTGCTTTTTACCCCAGTTTCTTCCTGTCAGATTCCTGCACACCATTGAAGCCATTTTTGCTTTGTATGTAATCTGCTGTTTCGTGTTTGTTCCACAGGAATTTACTGTCTAGAGTAAAACCCAAAAACGGGATATGTGGATTGTGGTCAAACCAAGTCGAACCTATATAGATACTTGACTTTTTGTTTCCATTCAATAATATTATTAAAGTAAGCTATGTTTGATAATTGACATTTTTCTGATAAAGTCATTGAAAGGGTTCACAGTAGGGAAGAAAAAATATAAATTTTTATCTGTTTTATAGAAAATAACAAAAATAAGCGTGCAGCACAAAGAGCATCCAAATCGTCCAACACCCTAAGAAAATACTTTTGAAAATGTTTTTCTACGACCACTATTAACCTAGTCAAAGTACACAAAATATCCGTAAAATGCCGCAAAAAATACAAAAAACTTGAAATTAAAAGGGTTGTGATTAACATGGGAAAAACTTTACGATGCTAGACTTGCAATTTTCCGGAAAATCGTTGAGTAAATTTTTGTTTTTTTTGATTTTTCACTCTAATTGCTTTAATAATGAAATTACAGGAAAATGTTCGAAATATTAATATACGAAATTTCCCCAATAGTATTCTTGAACACCAATTTTCATGGTTTTAATTTTACGATAGTAAGTAAACAATGACATTCAGAAACAAAATTTCCAATATGAAATGTGTTCTAAAATGGGGTATCTGCAAATACATTAAAAAAAATTGTATTATCATCGATTTTCAACGTAAACCTCTTCTAAAAAGTCGTTTTTCTTACCAAATTCCTACAATTAACATTAATAAATTGGAAAATTAAATCATATAACATAGCGTACCTCAAAGATTATGGGGTAATCTTCAAATTTCATTGGAACGTTTTTCTTTTATCTGCATTTTCCACAAAGATACATACGATTTTCCACGTGAACCTCCATTGAACCTCCATTTTGTTGACTCCACTCCATTTTCATTTTAATATTAGACTCTATTTTTAATGTGATTTGTTAAAATTTCTGTTGTTGATATTTTATTATTATTGTTGTTGTTGTTATTATGCGGCGACGAGTATAAACCGCTCTCTCACCTGCTTTTTCATCTTTATTTGTGCTCCCTTCTCTTTCTTACCTGAGCCATAGGTGTATTCTTTTGTATCGCGATCACTTCTGAATAGGTTCATTATAAAGTTCACAAATTTTTAAATAATATAATGAACACTATAAAAAGTTGTAGAAGGTTTGCTGATAGACGTCTGCAGAAAAACTTTTCAGATAAAATTTGTAGATAAATGTATCAGCTACAATTTTTGATTTAAACATTCATCTCCATTTTTATCATTTGAACAATTAGAGTGAAAAAACAAAACAAAAAAATACACTCAACGATTTTCCGGAAAATTGCATGCCTAGCATCGTAAAGTATTTCTTATGTTGAACACAACCTTTTGAAATACTCAATTTTGAATTTTCAAGTTTTTTGTATTTTTTGTGAGGTTTTACATGTACTTTGACTAGGCCGTCTTTTGTGCCTAGAAAAGCAACTGCAAAGTTAATGCTTTCTGCGAGCTGTCATAATTTGACAAAGTTATATTTTTTCTCATGGGACACCCTATATAACCTTGCATTTTCTGATTGCCACTAAAAAATAAAATACTCCTTCATGATGGTTCCCTATACCTAAACACATAGGGCTTCGAGTTATGCTGACTTTTTTTGAAATGTGAACATTGCCATCTATTATTTCGAAGTCAATCGCATCGTGCAGTGACAGAAATGGCTCGAATGAAGATGATCTAAATTTACTTTTAATTTATAACGAATGTGATAGAGTTGTTACTGTTGTGTTTTATTTGCTACAAGATATCCAGACCAGATCGACCCTGATCCAGCCGTCACCGTAAAGAGAATATTAAACAACTTAACACAGTTTGATTGTTTTCAATCAAAAGTTAAGAGAGTGGAGCCTGTTGTAGATAATAGTAATGATGAAATTAGAATTAAATAAAGGAGTGAAAACATGGTTGTTTGATTTGAAAAAAAAGGAGATATTTAACACTATGAACTTGAACTTTTCATCATTTTTTCAACCACTCTTTATGCAAAAAGTAAGTTTTCGACATGTCACCAATTATCTTGATCGTCTTACTTATCAACCCGGAAATGGTTTTTATTCGGTATTGGGGATGTTCACAAAGCAATTTAATGGACTGTACCTGTCAATGTTTTATTTAAAAAATTAATATCTCGATATGTATAAATTCTAGATATAGATATATAATATATTTTAATCATATTAATTGAAGAAATGGCGTTAAACGTAGAACAACTGTGGTTCGATTACCACCATACCACTGCGAACTCAATGCTATTGAACTTATATGGGCGCAAGTGAAGGGTGACGTAGCACGAAACAATAAAACTTATAAATTGGAAGACTTACATAAATTACTGCAAAACTCTTAAGTGTCTGCAGATAACTGGAAAAAAGCTGTGTGTCATACGCATAAAGAAGAACAGAAGATGTGGCAACTGGACAATATCAAGGATGGAACCGTTGAATCTGTAATAATTAATGTTGGAGTTGAAAATTCGTCAGGTTATGATGAAAAAATGATCTGCAAGTTTTTAACAAATCAGCCCTTTAGACAAATCATTCTTATATGTAGAGCTTAGGTACTAATTAATTGATTAAATTTAATAATCTGGGATCTTATTCTTACTGTCACGGAAATTTATTACTTCTAAATATATTTGAATGGTGATGGTATCAGGGTTCTATTGTCCTCGCTAACTGCGGTTCACTATACAGGAGGAATCTAGCGAAAGTTGATAACTGAACACTTATTTACATGAAGAAGCGATTACAATTCGGTTTAATTCCTTAAAACACCCTCAAGTGTTTCAGATATGTTTTTGAATGTATGATTAGCTCTTCAGCTATCAATATGATAAAAATACACTATATCCTACACAAAGTGACATAATTTGATTTAAAATATAGAAATGATGCTTTTGTGATATTATTGTGAACTATGATCTCTACCGGCGAAGTAGCAAGCTTGGAAATATTTTCCTGCAGTTTCTTGTATACGAGTTTGTAATCATCGATAAAAAAATACTGATAGATGGGAAACTGACCCGTGGCGCCCTCTGCTTCTACGGGTGGCGCCACCTTGAGAGTCCCGTCAGTACCTCTAACACAAATCAGATGGTTGTGAACTTCGCTAACAGCCGAAAAAAAAAAAATCCTGTATTTTACAGTTTTTGGCGGCATATTCAAAATAACTGTAATTTTACTTTTTTTGCAAAATGATATTTACGTTCCATTTTTTGATATTCCATCTAAAGTAACTCAACATTAAATTGATATTACAATAATAACAATCAAATAGTCAAGTAAAATTAAATGAAATGTCAAAAATGAACCATATAATGCCTGAAGTGAGAAAAATAAAGCAATAATCATTAAGCTTATATATTTTATTGAATAAAAAAAGTATACAACAATAAATGGAACGTTTTTTTACATATTTCAATGACAAACAGGAAGAAAAATAAATTTTAGGAATTCAATAACAATGCTGGGAAGTTCAAAACTGTATGGAACAATAACTACTTCTGTCACTTTTCATTTATTGAAACATGTTTTTTATAAAGATCATAGAGATATAAATAAGGGAAGAGACGAAGTCACGTGATCTAAAGCGTACTCGGTCAGCCATTTTCGTGCCACGCTAATGTCAAAGTTATTTTAAGTGTCATTGGTGTTGTAAATTACATTTTTAAAGATATTTTTGTTTTAATTGATTGCCTAAAATGGTTTCTTGTGCTGTTAGAAGTTGAACCAGTCGAGACAGGGGTGGATATTAAGAAATCTTCGGGAATAACGTACCACAGGTAAGATAAATAATATGCAGGGGTGTATTACAAATATTAAAAAGGATTCACTGCATTACATCGATTATCAATATTAAAAATTCATATATCGAAAAATATCAAATCCGGTTCTGTGCAGAAATACGTTGCGTACCATACTTAGCCACGCCCACTGATTCCACATGTACATATGGAACCTAACACTGGATGTCGTCTCCTTCCTTATTACTATCTCTATGATAAAGATAGAGCTTACCGGGTGCTCCTCACATTACAGTCTTTCACAAAACATATTCTCGACATTGTCTCTTAAAATACTACTATAAATAAATACTACTACTATAAACAATAAAAACCAACTACGAATACTCAACACACACACAAATAAGCAAAATAGTTTTTTAAAACGGAAGCTAGACAAACTCACGATACACGTCAGGCAGTTGTCAGGTTAGGATCATAGATAACACGTTAGGATGTCAGCGCTGATATATGTGGAAGAATCTGCAACTACCACCAACGGCTAACGTTACAGTTCTCACTAAATTAGAAATTTTAGTACTGACGGGACTCCCTATGTGGCAGCACCCTCGCGCCTTCAGAGATTCCCTACCCTGTAATAAAGCAATAGCAAGAAACATTAAAGCGGAGATAAGTGAGATGTCTATAGTAACTCGGTTCCCCTTCTGTTATATATTATATTAACTCATAAGCAGGGCTATTCACTAAGCAAAGTTGTTATGGATAGCAACTGTAAATTGTCGTTATGTTCAAGGTCAGTTGCTAAACGCGAAATTGGTATTCACTATTGAAGTGAAGTCGCTATAAGAGTTGCTATGCATAATGACAAGTGGCTATGAGAAGTGGTTCACTGGCAACTGCTCTAGAGGAGTTGTTAACGATAACTACTTGCGTCAGACACTTATTGGAATGTTTTTATTCATTTATTCTATATTCTATATGCATGTGCTGCTTTGCACAATATATGTATCAAAGCTAATACACATGGATGATTTAGGGCCACTGGCCCGGATGATGAAAAGAATATAAACATTCCAGACCCAATTCAGAGACAAGAAAATGTGAACATTTTAGCTTTAGGTAGTAGAACAAGAAGAACTTTAGTTGACCATTTTAGGTAATTTTCTCTGTTATAGAGAATTAAAATTTCTGGTCATTCTTTATAAATCCTACTGTACGTGTCTTAATAAGAATCCATCATTCCTTTTCAATACAGCTACAAATTTCATTTATTTTGTCTTTAAATTATTTTAATTCGTTTTTCAAAAGGATTTTGATCGTGAACCATATATTTAAATTTAGCTTAACCGAAAAAATAAACAATCACAAAGATATTTGAAGTTTATAATTATTTACTCTGTCAAAGCAAAGAAACGACTAGACCTATTTTGCGCACATTAGAACTATTTTGCGGCGCTGTCACGTCCATTTTCACGTTTGGGTCTTGAAGGTTGTTATCATAACAACAGTTGCCAGTCGTGTATTAGAGAATACCAAAATTTCGAAAGTGGTTACTAAAGTCATTATCGAAAGTTGTTAGCAGAGTTGCTATGGTTAACAACTGCGATAACCACTTTACTTACAGAATAGCCCTGAATGATTGATATAGATATGCAGGGCTATTCACTAAGCAAAGTTGTTATGGATAGCAACTGTAAATTGTCGTTATGTTCAAGGTCAGTTGCTAAACGCGAAATTGGTATTCACTATTGAAGTGAAGTCGCTATAAGAGTTGCTATGCATAATGACAAGTGGCTATGAGAAGTGGTTCACTGGCAACTGCTCCAGAGGAGTTGTTAACGAAAACTACTTGCGTCAGACACTTATTGGAATGTTTTTATTTATTTATTCTATATTCTATATGCATGTGCTGCTTTGCACAATATATGTATCAAAGCTGATACACATGGATGATTTAGGGCCACTGGCCCGGATGATGAAGAGAATATAAACATTCCAGACCCAATTCAGAGACAAGAAAATGTGAACATTTTAGCTTTAGGTAGTAGAACAAGAAGAACTTTAGTTGACCATTTTAGGTAATTTTCTCTGTTATAGAGAATTATAATTTCTGGTCATTCTTTATAAATCCTACTGTACGTGTCTTAATAAGAATCCATCATACCTTTTCAATACAGCTACAAATTTCATTTATTTTGTCTTTAAATTATTTTAATTCGTTTTTCAAAAGGATTTTGATCGTAAACTATATATTTCAATTTAGCTTAACCGAAAAAATAAACAATCACAAAGATATTTGAAGTTTATAATTATTTACTCTGTCAAAGCAAAGAAACGACTAGACCTATTTTGCGCACATTAGAACTATTTTGCGGTGCTGTCACGTCCATTTTCACGTTTGGGTCTTGAAGGTTGTTATCATAACAACAGTTGCCAACCGTGTATTAGAGAATACCAAAATTTCGCAAGTGGTTACTAAAGTCATTATCGAAAGTTGTTAGCAGAGTTGCTATGGTTAACAACTGCGATAACCACTTTACTTACAGAATAGCCCTGAATGTCTATAAGATTATCGATTGCTAGAAAAGAAAGGTCAAGGGAGCTTTGGATTTAAAATTCACAAGTAATGGCGAAATAAAAACACAAAAATTTTATAAGGTTTTTAAATGGCTTAATTTTGGCAAGTCATTAGCATTACTATTATGATATATAACGTCACACGTTTAAAATATTGAATATTTTATTTGAAATAAGTATTTTACTCTCTGTCCCAAAAACTTAAGTTTAATAGTATATTATTAAACGAGCAATTTATGATAGCCATAATTCACGATGGGTGAATTATGGCCATAAATTGCGAGTAGAATACTATACTTTGTCCACGACACTTAATTTATTTATTAATAAATAAAAGTCAGTAGCGATTTGGCATATTACTAACCTCAAAATGTTGTGGCAGCTACCATGCAGCTACTTCAAATAATTTGACATATATAGAGATGGGCGATACTGTAGAAAGTATCAATACAACGTACCGTTATAAATATATTGTTTTAAAATACTTAATATTAGAAAATATCGTTATGAAAAGTATCAATACTAAAAGGTAGAACGTGTCGCGGGACACACGGTAGGAACTTTAGTTCCTTTTAAGCAAAAGTTATGTAATACATCTGACGTTATAGATAGACAATTTGCATATTCTTTGGTGGTTGAGTAGTAAGCACACCAGACTCTCACGCGGTAGACCCGGGTTCGATTCCCCGCGAGGAATTTTTTTATTGTTAATTTTATTTTTAAATAATCATTCTGCTTGATATCAATAACGACAACAGGTAGACGTTTGAAATATTTAGCAAAATATTCATTATTATAGATAATGGTACGGTACCCTCCATGAGGGAGTCCGACTGGCAACATCTACTTATAACAGCATCGTTTATTTAAAAAAAGAAACCGTAGCATTATACAAATTGGACATTCGTTTACCACAAAATTAGTGGAAACATAAAATTGAATTGTTAAATTTTTAATTTGAAGTTATATTACAGTTTATAGAAATTTTTATTTTCTAGATTTTTTCCTAAGTGGGTCGTAGAAAAAATATGCTGCTCGACTCGTGTGGATTGTCCATATCGCACTTGAACGATTGAGCACTCCGCCTACGGCGTCGTGCTCCATCTTCGTCCTCGTGCGATATGGCCATCATATCCACACTAGTTGCACAAACTATAATTTCTTTCAAAATATGCCCTTTTACATTTAAAAACTACCTGCCAAATGTCAAATCAATTTATCCATCCATTTTAAAGTTATCGAATTAAAACATTCAAGTTTTCAAAATTTCAACACCCTGTATTTCGAAAAGTAGCTAGACCCCTTAATCGCGCAAAAAAAAATTATGGAAATAATAGTAAAAATTTATCCGAACAAATTCAAGTAGATCACTAGCACTGCGAATACCAGCTTTGCATAGAATTTCAATATAGCATCGGTGGTTCAGTGGTTAGAATGCTCGCATTGCACGCGGGCGGCCCGGGTTCGAATCCGGGTAGGAGCATATTTATTATTATGAATCGCTGCTTCGTAAACGAGAGAGAGACTAAGGAGGCACACAAGCACGCAAAAGCAAGGCACATAACGAAGCAATGTAACATAACGTAACGTAACGCGTAACGGTCAGATCTTTTGCGTCGCGACCCCTGGTCGCTCAAACATAACCTGGCGTAAAGAACTAAAGTTCCAAAAATTACAATATTTTATAGATACTATATATGTCAGAAACAAATTTCCTGAACAAAATACACAGATTTAATAGTTTATTCCATATTGTTCCCCCATCTCTAGTCGTGAACTATGAACCATAATACACTACAGTGTATTATGAACCATAATTCACGACAGTTGATATATGGGTACCATATACCTTTAGTTAGGAGGTAAAATATTGACTTAGTATTAGGTGGTCGTGGACAAAAATATATTTTTAAAATGAAATGAGCTTTAGTTGAATATTTTTTTTTTCAGGTAAGTTCAGTGACACATGCAACATAACCGTAAGTACCTCCAAGTGAAATTACTCAAATCTTCAACTGGATTCACCTTCTCTCTGGCTTGGTGCTGGATTATATAATAGTTGTTCATACACTTGTTGCTCACACTACTTTTTCTACAATCACTCAAATAATTTGTTTAAAAAACTCAAAAAACCTTATTAAATTAATTATATACATTTATATTGAATGTACAATTATTTGATTTGTTAATATGAATTTGTGCTGCCTTCAAATCGTTTTTGACTTCGATATTTTCTATGTTTGAAATTATATCATTTTCTCTTGCATGAACAACTATTGGAGTTGGGAAATTATTACATGCAGTTGACGTTGATTGTACTCGACTATTATTCACCTTGCTCAGACCAAGAATTTTATTAGCACAATCAATTTTTTTATTAATAGAATCTTTTATATATCCTTTCGCTACGGTGCTGATTTCCCGCCACCGAGACGTTTCAAAGTCAGAATGTCTCCGCCAGAATTGGCTAGAACTGATGCAGACGACCTGCGAAAACAATGCCCAGCATACAAGTTTGGCTCTTTCAAATTGAGAAATTGTTGATTGTTGCTTCTAAAAATAATTAGCTTCGGATAATTACTTATGTTGACATTATTCAGTATTAATGTGGATTTGAGCTTGGGGCAGCTTGACCAAAAGATTGAAGCTCTGTTGGTTTTAGTTTTTTATGCTAATAATACTCGTTTTTTGCAACTTTGAATATTCCTTCTTTTTTGCCATTTTCCAATTATATTCCTTCAAATATACTTCTTCAGATTGTTAAGGAAGTAAATTTATACAAATAACATTTGCCGTTTCGGCGATTTCTTCTGGAGTACAGTTTTTATCATTACTACTGAGAATCATCTTTTTGGAATTATTATTAGAAAATAACCAGTAATAACGGCCAACTCCTTTAGCAATAGCAATTTCATTGGCGACAAACTGCCAAATAATTATTACTGGCAGCTAGACTTTTAGTCGGCAGCAGAGTCAACAGCGGAAATATTAAGAACTACTTGTTTTACTTCCGTCACTAGAACCGCATCTAAAACACGGGTTTGACATTCGCAAAACGTCACTTTAAACACTAGTTAAAGTGTGAAAAGTCACATCTCGTTTATCTTTTGTTTCTCAAATGTCACATCAAGTGTATCTTCTGTAATTTATATTTAATATTCCGTGATAATTTTGTAGTTGTTTGTCGTTTGATATTTGAAGGACACGTCAGTCATTGTCTGTCATTTTGTGACTATAATTAAAATAATGTAGCTGTTTCTTTTCATGCGGAGGTAGAAAAAGTATAGTACGCACCTTCAGTCACTCGTGACTAAAGTGATGTTTTTGACACTTGGTACTTAATATACTATTTTTAAATTGTCTGAAAAATACATATTTTAAGTATCAAATCGATTTAAAAACGTCACTTTTATTAATGATTGTAGAAAAACATAAATTGAATTTTATAGTTTTTCTTCTCCAATAACTACACAACAGGTGTATCGCATCGAGCTTTAATGAGGCAATTTTTCATTTAAAATATTTCTTTGCCTCAGTAAGTTTGTGAACGCTATTAAGAAGTAGCAGTTTTTCCCAATATACCAAGGATAGAGGGGATAAAATTTATGTTTTCCTCATAAATCTATCTGAATAAATATAATAAAGGATTTTATTAAAAAACGTTCATTCGTAATAATTCACAAAAATAATAAAAGGAAATCTGACTATCTTCTCTGTATTTCTTGTGGTATATTTATTATTCATCTCATTATTTTTTGGGAATTCAAACTGCTTCAAGTGTCTCGATAATTTCAGAATCAATACCTGTGGATTTTTATCGTAGCAACGAAAAAGTGTCTAATTATTTTCAACAATATCTGACTTCGTTATGACCAAACCATCAGCCATACAATCTATGTTCAACGTTTGTACCAGTACAACAAGTAGATTTTATTTGCTCCTACCATCTCTCATCAGGTATACTGGGAAACCTTCTTGATAGTGAAGCAGAAATAAAAGCACTGAGATTTTGTGTAATCGGCTCTGAAATGGTATAGGAAAGTCCAGGAAAACTCCACAAACTAGACTAGATTAATATTGTCACTTCACTGTTGGCTATTGAACATATTATTATAATGGAAGGAAATGGAATAGCAGATGAATACAGCAAATACAGGCTGTTTCACGAGGAACTTCTATCTATCCACAGCATTTCAATGGAAACTATCCGCCCCACATACTTCTGAAGGCATAACTTTTATGAAAAAATGAATAAACACGACAAAAATCATATGTAGACATTATAAATTTAACTCACCTCCCCCTATGGTTACCCTTATCAATTTCTTAAATAAATCACCCTATATATTATTGCCTTGTTGGATTCTCGTCTACAAGAAGATTACAAAAATATATAATACATAAGTGTCAGTTGGGAGTTGCGGATAATTCCAATTTACTAATAGTAATATTAGTCCAGTAAATGAAGGGACAAAGACTGAAGACTTCACTTTGGGCTCAATTTGTAGGTCACGGGTAGTCTCAAAATCTTGTGGAAAGATACTTTGACAGCTTTTTTAAATAATTTTGTGAAGTACGAACAAGCTGCAAGACACATGGAATGATAGCTACGGGTCCTCCTATTGCGATGAACTTTGAATCATCGGGAAATGTCAATTTTTTGTCGAATTTTGGAACAATTCGCCCGCCCGCTTATAAGTTAATGCATAGACAGCAGAATTCCTACAGACAGAGCAGCAACTGAAACAAGGAGACTTTTAGGTCTCATTATCTCAATAACTATCAAGTTTTCGAAAAAAATGCAATGGACCATTTTTGTAGATAATAAGACGATCTTCTTTTATCTTAAAAAAAACTCCCTAATTCGCATATTGAGCCAGATACACGGAAAAAAAAATAATCGTTGTATCAAGTAAAATTTATTTGGATCAATTAAATTAAAGTGTCATATATGCACGACAAAATATTATTTTGAAGTAATTAAAATAATTTCTTGGTTTTGAGTATTGATGCAACTAGCTGTTTGTTGACTGAACCAAATATTTAGTCAACCGGACCATTTTCATTTTCAAAAATTCTCTAATTCGCATATTTAGCCAGATATTAGCGAGAAACCCGTTTTCCAGGGCTTAGGAGGCCATTTCCCCCCCTTCCGTAAACTCAATCGTGTTAAGTTTTTTCTCGTTCAAAAACACCTGTCGTGACCTACAAATTGAGCCCAAAGTGAAGTCTTCAGCGACTTTTCAGGAGCTTTCCATATTTTCAGGTGTTCAGTTACTGGACTATACCTTTTTTAATACGTAACAATTAAGCAAAGCAATACTAAATTGTTTTATAAGGTGCTCAAAATGAGCTCCATTGGTTTCCATACAATAATACAATCGAGCATCAAATGAGTTTCTAACAATATGTAATATTATTTTTTTTTTAATTTCTTGGGAAATTAAACCACAATATTTTTAAATT
>CAJUYG010002453.1:12712-32041 GCA_910591675.1 Galerucella calmariensis | reverse complement strand
AGTATTTGACTCCTGGCTGAGAAATATTAATAATGTGAAGTTACACTGCATGCCTTCAAAACAAATATACCAAAATTCCCGTGTTTGTGCTAGACATTTCAGTTATGACTGTAAAGTACCAGGAAAAAGAGGCTGAAAAGAAAAGCTGTTCTCACTTCATTCATTCCAGGTAATTACCTAAATTTAATATTAGGTGCAAGTCTATAGGTTAATTAATAATTAGGATTCTCCTTTTATGGTGTAAAAAAGTAAACTAATACTATTTCAAGAGGAAATATGATATTTACAAAATTCATGAATACTAACAAGGATTCAACATTTGTTGATCCAATAATGAAAGCAGCTATATCAAATTTTGTTCTAAAAAAACGCTTTCAAAGGAGAAGACACTATAGAAATGAGTATAGTTACTGCATACGTGACCCTCCTTGTTGAATTGTTTAGAACTAGATGCCAGACCACATGGATGAAAAAATAACACAAAATACTTATATTTTAGGAATGAAAATAGGAGAATATTGGGAAATAATCTAGTTAGGTAGTATGTTGTGTTGTGTTATGTATAGGTATGTGTGTTAAAAATGTTGTTATTATCACTAAATAAATATTTAATTCCCCAAAGTCTTTTTCTTTAAAGTATTCGTCGTTCACCATATACTTTTTCCTAGACACACAAATTATATATTGCAAACTTTACCTTCTGCAAAAATGTTGCATTATGTTGCTTTAACTCTTACTCTACTGCACAAGTTTTTTAGAAATAAATTGACTTTTTACCAAGCAGCTTTTATGAAAACATATAAATTATAACTGATAGTATTTCATCAAATCTTGCATCAACAAAAGTTTGCCAAATATTCTCTTATGTTCAGCTCTGATGCAAGATTTGGCGAAATATTATCAGTTATAATTTATATACTTTTATAAGCAGCTGAATTTTGTGTTCTTCAGGTAAACAGTCGATTCATTTTTTAAAAAGATAAAATTCCCCCATCAACTTGATATTTAAAACTCCCGCTGAATTTTATAGTTCCAGCGGCCAATCTTCAGATGGCAGTTAAAACAGTAGTCACTGCTGACAACATAGGAGTTACAATTCTAGGTTGAAGTATTTTATGGTTTATTTTTCCTTCCATTTTGACATCTTGACATTACGATTGTTGATGATCAGTGCCCTCTGCAGTTTGGCCGCATCGTAACTTAAAACATTCTCTCCAATCCCAGTTACAATTCTAGGTTGAAGTATTTTATGCAGAAAACTGCTTCTTATTATTCATATTGTCACTTTGAATTGTCAAAGAGACATAACTGACATTTAAATAAAAACTTTGCTGGGTGAAAGACTTTTTAGAATCGCTGAAAACTAAATACCTACATATCCTTTTTGGAAATTGCATAAGTCTGTCTTATTCATATTACGGACTTTATTTGGAAGTTATGATTAAACCAACGAGGTGGATGAAAGCAAAAACGGTGAGTATGTCTCCGTTGAATCGCATGACCCGCATGATAAGACTGCATTTAACTATACTATAAATTTTTCTTTTCGATATTATGGTGGATGCATTAAACGTATCCGCCGAAATTTAAAAATCGAAACACCAATCTTGGAGTCATTGAGTTATAGTCAAAATATTAAAAATAAATAGGTGAACTTGTAAGAAAGCGGGTGTCAGAGTTTTACGGCGCCACCCCCTCACCACTACGAGTTAAATCCAATAGATTGTTTTTTTAGTAAAAAATATTGAAACGAGGCAGTTTCCTTTTTTATTTTCTGGATATATATACGAAAAAACTCAGCTCTCTCAAAAACCCTTCTGTATGAATAATTTGCATCCTACGACATCTGAAATTTCATTCTCTTTGTTACGGTTATCTTTTCTCACCCCACTAAATTCTCTTCTGTTTACGACTATGTTATTTTTATTAAGAGCAAGGTACAAAGGTTTTTTTTTTAAATTCCAAAACAAACTTCAGCACCTATAGATAATTCGAACGGTAGAAAAAGCGTTTCTCTCGTTTACATGGATTAAGTGGCTTTTTGTCGATTCAACTAGAGGTACTTGATCAACAAAAAATACCTTCATTTAGTGGTGTTCGTTTTATGTAGTGCGTTTGTTAGTCTTTGAAGTGATTTTTTGATTGTTCATTTGTCTAATTTTTATCTACCGGATGATAAAAAATGCACATGGTGTTTAAAAAATAGAAACCTGTTTATAGCATGAGTTCAACATTAAAAAAAAGGTCCTGAGATATGTCCATTCCTGGGTTTTTTTACCAGGAGTTTGCCGTGTTTCTGTACGTACAGTAATGTTTTAATATCTGTTTTTCCACTACTAGATGTGAAGTTGACAAGTATTGCTTCTTCTAGCCTACTGAGAAGTTGAATTTCTCAATTAGTGGTGGATAATTTTCTATTATTAACCTATGTAAAAAAAATGGACAAGTTCAAATATTTTGAGAATTCAGGGATAGTGCGTAATTCAACAAAAACTTGTCCCACATAATTCTCTATACCCAGGAGATTGTCTTCAACATATTTGCTGCTTGAAATTACCTATCAAGATGAAATTATTTGAATAAAAATGCCATAAGTTTAAAATTCGCGCTCAACCAAAAATGCCTGATGACGACATAACGGGTCGTTCATTTTCATATTTTGGATTTATTAAAATATGAAAATGACCGAAAGTAGTTTTTCCAAGATAACACGCTTGAATGCAAAATTATCTGGTTATTTTGATGCACGAGTGAAATTTGGGGGAATATTTCCCGAATACGAATATTGGTTTAAATATTAAATTCTTATTTCTTTTTTTTTAATACAAAATATTCATTTTAAAACATGCTGTTAGGTACAAACAAAATAAAAAGATCCAAAAATAAGATTTTCTCATAACCATTTGATTTGTGTTGTTTATCCAATGTATATTTTTTTTCACTTATAATTGCACAAGTGGTTTGTATTTTTTTCTACTAACGTGCGGAAAGTGAATCTTTTCCGCACTAAAAAGCGTGCGGGAAGAGTCACTTTTCCGCACTAGTGCGGAAAAGTAAATTTGTCAAGTTTTTGGGGAGTATACTGACATTTGAATATTTAAAATACATATTTGTATGATTGTAGTTTACCAAATGACTGAAAAATTGATAAATTTATTATAATTCTGCTATAATTTTCAATAAAAAAAATTTATTTTTTAATCATTTTTAAATGGCCTTGGTATAAGCCTCATTGAATGAATGTCAAATAATAATAATTAGTTTGTTGATTTGTATTTAATAGGAAATGTTTCTTTATGTTAACTTTTGAGCTTATTTCCGCATGCTAGTAGAAAAAATAGTGTACCTAACACGTGCGTAAAGTGACTTTTCCGCACGCGATTGCTGGCCGAACTCCGCTAAAGCGTCGTTCGGCCATCTGCAATAGCGTGCGGAAAAGTATCACTTTCCGCACTAGTTAGGTAAACTACTATATCGGGTAAATTTGGCTTGTTCAATGAGAAACTGTCTCCTAGCAATTTGACGAGAATAACTGTCAACTATTAAAAACACGACACCGAAATTGGAGTGTTTTTAGGTTGACAGTTATTCGAGTCAAATTGCTAATAGACTATGAGCCCATGGGGAAAAAAGTGTCGCGATTTGAAACAACAGCAAACCCATTCAGAACGATAGTTTATCATGCCACCATCATTTCCAGCACTATGGCGTATATTTTCTCTTGTGCAGAAAAGCGCAGTGGAAAACTGAACATTTCATTTTTTACCTCCTGAAATCGTGATATGAAACTGTACGCCGTTTGTTACATTTGATAGTAGAACCATAGGAGATCGGTCAAGACTCAATGCCGTTCAAAAATAATTGTGCGGAAATTCTAGGAAAATTTTTGAAAACTCATTTTTACCCCCTGAAACCGAGATATGGAACTGTACGCCGTTTGTTACATTTGATAGTAGAATCATAGGAGATCGGTCCAGACTCTATGGCGTTCAAAAATAATCGTTCGGAAAATCTAGGAAAATTTTTGAAAACTCAAAACACAAAATACATTGACGTGTTATGAAATGTTACGAAAGTAGAACAAATGCCGTAGATTTTCAGATGATATTTATTGAGTGGGAAAATCTTGGAAAATAAAAAATTTCCCACGGCTTTTCACACAACTTTTTTTGTACAGCACCACTGTTAAATATTTATTTATATGTTGGATAATCTACAGAATCAAATGCCGTACAGTCAAATCACATTTTCAGAGGGTAGAAAATGAAAGTTTTCAAAAATTTTCCTAGATTTTCTGAACGATTATTTTTGAAAGTCATAGAGTCTGGACCGATCTCCTATGATTCTACTATCAAATGTAGCAAACGGCGTACAGTTTCATATCACATTTTTAGGAGGGGGAAAATAAAATGTTCAGTTTTCCACTGCGCTTTTCTGCACAAGAGAAAATGTACGCCATAGTGCTGGAACTGATTGTGGCATGATAAACTATCGTTCTGAATAGGCTCGCTGCTGTTTCAAATCGCGACACTTTTTTCCCCATGGGCTCATACAGTTTAGAATTTGAACAACACAAATTTACCCAATATCAATACAAACCTCGAGTGTAATTCGCCAGGACAATTCAATGAATGAGAAATTTGGAAACATATCAATGCAAACTTTATTTATGAAACATTAAGAATAAACACATTTTTATTTTAATGTACAATTATTAAAAACGCAGTTATTGAAATTCATACTAGAAACAGTGAACAGGAACAGTGAAAAAACCACTAGTGTATTTGTCAACAGTAAAAACACAAGAGCTTTTTTTTATCGGATAAATTTACGAAACAGTTTTGCCAATCACTAATTTTACGAGAAAAACTGACATGATAAAATCGCGACACCGAAGGTGGAGCGATTTTATCTAATGTCAGTTTTTCGTGCAAATTTAGTGATTGGCAAAACTTTGAGTTAAAGAGAAATTTATCTGATAAAAGAAAAGCTCGAGTGTTTTTTGGCAAGATAAATTAACGACAGAATATTGAAATTATAAGTAACCAAACTTGCGACTCATTGTCATTGTGTAAAAGTGACGTCCGCTTACTAGACATTGAGGAAGAGGAGTTTTTATCGCGATAAAAAAGGATGCACCTTTTTTATCGATGTCAAAGTGACAATAACATTTCCAGGTATATGACATTTCAACATTGGAGTTAATTTATCGCTGTAAAAGTTAAAGCTAATTTTTGCCGCTGTCAAAGTGACAATTGCACTGTGGCATATGCGATTTTTTATACATGAATTAAATTGTCAGCACAAAAGCTCATAAACTGTCGCCACACGTATTGTCTGTTGTGTTTGGTGTTCTTTGGTTCGCTTCCAATCACTTTATTTTCTATAATTCCCAATGAATCACATCCGAAATGAGACATTTTTAAAAATATTTTTTGACTTTACTAACTTGTCCAACTGATTTTATTTTTAATTATCATGGATTCACAATGGGATTACCGTGGATACGTTAACAATCCAATTATCGCAGTGCTTTTTCGGTTTCTACAGTGCAGTTACCGCTGTAATCAATGGATAATTGCACTCCTCTCATGGTATTTTTTACACATGAGGGAAATATTCAGTCAGACGGAGTAAACGCTTCTCGTGGTGCGTTTGTGAATTATTTCTAATTTTTGTCTTAAATTTGGCTAGTAGTGGAAAAAATTGTATATACACCATGGTGTTGAGGACATTTATAAACCTCGCACCTTATTATTTTTATTAATCTTGGGGCTCGGTCAATAATAATAGTCTCCACCACCTTGTTGTATAATATACTATTGTTTTCCGTTTATATTTTCGGGAAATTAAACCACAATCTTCTCAATATTTTTAATTAAACTTTTCAGTAGCATTTCAGCTTCCGCTATCAAGAATAATTCATTTTTTATGAAATGTTGGTCCCTATCTTATCCTAAGAGCAAAATTCGACTTGACAGTCAATAATATTTTTAAGTTTAAGAGCAAAAAGTTTCCAATTTGAATTTTCAAGGTCCATTATATTCGTTATATTGAATAAAATTTTCGCTAAGGTTATTTTAAAATAAAAAAAACTATTATATAATTTAATCGTTATTACTATATAACCCAATTTGCTTCAAGCATGCAAAAAATAAATTAGTAAGAACGGTATCGACAACTCATTTATTTTTCCAGAAAGAAAATAGAAACCACATAACATTAATGAATTTTTTGAAAGAGAGAATACAAAAAAGCTTTTACTGTAATCCGCTTATAATTATGGTTTAAAAATTAGTTAGAACAGGGAATACTGTAAAAATTTTTTCTCTTTCTTTCTTCTTCTCTTTTTTAACGAAATTTCCAGTAAAAATTATTATGAAAAGTAGATTCAATGGGTACAACAGGACACTAATGATATTTAAACACCAAGCAAAACAAAGAAGTAACTTTTAACTTCTCCATCAAAAAACCACGCTACGAAAAAAAAGCAAACTGATTGCTAACTAAGAAGAATTCTTCAGTTGCAAGTTATAAAGGGTGGCCCACTACTAGTCCTAAGTGTACAAAGTTTGGGGTACACCTATTTTGGGATACGTAGAGTCCAGATTTGATATTTGTAATGCTGCCAGATTGGCGATTTCTTAATAATAATAATGTCTTTATTATTTCTCAGAACAAAACAAAAGTAATAATAATGCAGTATATATAGACAAATAATAGAGAAATAAAGGGCGAAGTTCATTTCTTGCAAGTACATAGAATACCTGCAAGCAATGCTCTTCCACTTAACCCTAAAATCACTGTAATATAATTTCAATATTTATAACAATTATATTATTTACAATTTACAAAGAAAACGAAAATACATACTACTTAAATACGAGCCAACGTCATTATCATTGACCAATCAACAAATGACTTTTACAATTGCAAATAAAATTGCCAATACTAAATGTTTTAGAATCGTTAGTTGAGGGATTGTACGAGTGATAAATTTGATATCTGAAGGACCGTCTGTAGACTTCAGTTTTAAATCTTGGCACGGTAATCATTCCCCAAAATCTAATATTTAGATTATGTACATCAGTTCCGTATTTAATTTTACGGTGGAGATACGACGGCTTTTTTGTCCTTATAATTTTATGAAATAGACATAATGCGTGATGTATTCTTCTGTTATTCATATTTAACCATCCAATTTATTGGAGTTTGTGCGAAATTCTCTGGCGCCTGCGAATCCCATAATTTAACCTAAGACACGAATTTTGAACCTTTTGAATTTAATTCTTAGACTGGATAGTTGAATGTGGGCCATATACTGAGTCAGCGAAATTAAAAATTGATAAGATAAGTGATTCACATAGACATTTCTTTATATGAAACGGTAACAGGTGTCTATTTCCATAAACGATTTTTAAAGTATAATATGCACGTTGTATCAATTTAATTATATGATTCTCAAATCTCAAATCTGCATCCATCAAGACACCAAGATTTCTCGCTTCTCTCACAATTGCCAAAGATTCTCCCCGAATGTTTATATTTACAGAATGGTATACATTTTCCCTATGATGTTTTGGCCCAAATATTAAGACCTTCGATTTGTATGCACAAACAATGTTCCTCTGCAGCAGTAACAAATTTATTTAAGTCTGTATTAATCAGGTTACAAGCATTTCTTGTTAACTCTCCTGGAAAATTGAATTAAACCTGAGTATCGTCAGCATATAGATGAGTTTGACATGACTGAATAGTAGATAATAAATGAGACGTATATATTGAAAATAGTAAAGGCCCTAGTATTGATCCCTGTTTCACACCAGATCTGAGATTTAAGGAACTTGAACTACAATCATTTATCGATACTTTTTGCTGTCTATCTTTTAGATAGTTACCTAATAATTCCAGCGCATTTGGAGAGAACCCTATAAATTTAAGAATGTTCAACATTAAATCGTAATTAATTGTATCAAACGCTCGGCTAACAAAACCAAAATCGTATTTATATTATTAGTAACTTTGGTTTTTCAAATTCATCGCACACTGTATATTAACTCATTATTGGAATCTGCTATTCAATACGTGCTCACGATTTTATTCAGAATAGAAGGTCTTAAATACATAAAACAATGCAAAATATGTAGATTTGAAGAAATTTAAATGTAGGATTTTGTGATTTTGTTAATTGGGCCATTCTTTATCGAAAGAAATGTAACGTCAGATCAATATGAACCTTTACTTAGAAATGAAATTGTACCTACACTGAGAAACTTGCTTAGAGTCAATATTAATCAGATATGATTTCAGCAAGCTGGAGCTCCAGCTCATTTTGGTGAAAATGCTTGACGATATTCAGAAGAGATTTTTCCTTGACAATGAATTGGTGGACGAGGTAGAATAGAGTACACGCATATTTCATATTTTGTTTGGATATTAATTTATAATAGTAAATATGATATCAAAAATTACTAATAATAGGAAATATACCAGTTTCCATTGGAAATTACTCCCAAATAAAAAAAAAAATTCAAATTTCAATGCAGTTTCCGACCACAACCCGAGGATTTCCGAACGCTACCGATGATACGTGTGATGTAATATCTCTTGTGTTTACTTATGTCAATATGGCCGGTATTGCATTAGGTTATGTGTAGTTGTGTATTTATATTGTGTTTTAATCAACTATCAATTGCTTCATCGACGTAAAAATATCATTTATATGTTTGTTTGAGACCATTACGTGTTTATGTGTGCTTTTTTTTTAAGTCTAAAAGTCAACGTAAAGTGGAAAGTGGACATAAATATTCGATATTTCCCAGGATATTTTAAAACTTTTGGAAGAATATATTCTATTCACTAGTTCAGTGTTCAGTGACGATTCTTTCATATTTTGTGAGTAAAGATATGGCTAGCGAAGGTTTTGTCAAAGCACAAACTGATAACTTGCCCAAAGTAGACTTATTTATGCTGCTTGAATTCATATGAAGTCAAACAGCTGCTTTAATGCAGAGGAAATAAGAGGAGTTAAAGCATTATCGTTAGTACGATTTAAACTATGTTTTATTTACATAATATATACCAACCATATTTCGATGTGTGGTCGTAAGAAAATAATGTTTTTATGGTTGATTCCTAGACATATGGGTACATAACCTTAAACTATTTAAGAATTAAAATTACCAGCATAGAAGTAGGTACCTGCATTAAAATGGTTTTCACAAACAAAAGTATATAATGCCCTTCTCTTAAGTGTATTTTTGCTTGCGCCACCAGGTAAAGTATCAAATATTTTGTCTGAAGTTTTAATAGACGTTGATTTACACACTGGAACAATGCAATACTTGAAATACAAAGTTTTTTTCGGCTTTATCCATTTTTAAGACTTTCAGAAACAAATTAGGTCGCAAGAACTCAGAGCGCGATACACGAATAAGAACGTAAACAAATGACGTCACACCATGGGGCAGCCATCTTTATGACGTAAAGCGCGTTTTGGCGAACTTTCAAATTTTATGATTTTTTAAGTCGTTTCAAAAGTAAAGTTTATATTTTTTTGAAAAAATAGGCATGCAAGGTGTTAGGAGACCTGATAAAGCGTCAATTCCCATCAATAGTAAAATTTATGCTTGTACCCTATTGAATGGCCTCCACAATAACCTGATTCCAATCCTAAAGATTATTTTTATTGGGGATACAGTTCACAAATAGGCGTTGCCAGATTTATAGGAGATTCCAATAATGACTGAACATACAGGATGATTAATTTGAAAAACCAAAGTTACTGATAATAAAGGATAAACGGCAAATCTGGCAACAGTGCAAATATCAAATATGGAATCTCCGTATCCTGAGATAGGTGTACCACAAATTTTGTACAATTGGGACTAACAATTTACGAGATAATTGGCCGTTTCCAGACTTTTGCGCCACTCTGTATATAGAAAGGACATTTCGAAACATCCAAGAATCCTGTTCGTACAGTCAGATACAATAAAAAGGAACGAGATCGGCACACTCCTTAAAAATGGCGTCGTAGAACAATAGGGAATCCTTTCTATCGTCCTACCCATCTATGTTGACACTAGCCTGTAGCTATAACATAGGTTTCCATTCCTCTCGCAAATTCATAATTAGTCCCTTGGGGAAAAGGGTCTTTCACTGGCGTATCCTAGGAAATGGGAAATTCAACTCGGATATATGTTACGTATACGGGGGTGATCTTGAAAGTATGCAAACATTTAGTTTTACCTATGTTATTTGAATTATGTGGAACTACAACTGTATATTTGTTATGTTATGTTTTTGTCCTAAAATTGATGATAAAAAAGTTTCCCATATGGTGCGAACTTAAGTATGGACACAGTGTATAAGTTGTTTTGAACTATAATACCTATGTGAATTTATTCCTCATCTAATAGAAGAACCTTACGCCATTATACAGGGTAATTCATAAGCGGGCTAAATTGTAAATCTACGTTCAAAAGGCCAAAATAATAATATTTTCATTAACAATAATAGGTCTTAGTCTGCTCCTTACTGAGGTACAGGATGTTAAAGCGGAAAAAATAAAATATATTTTTGTTAATAGATCAGCTACTTTTCTACATAATGACTTTAAAATTGGGTATGAACTAGTTTTTGTAAGGGTAAACAAGAATGTGTGAGAGGATTTGAGTTAACTCGTGGATGTCGCCACATGCGCCATATGAATTAGATGAAATCTGCTACAAGTTTTTTATCGCTCATCATTTTACAACTCACTTATTCAGTTTGGATAGCCCCATCATTTCTGTAGAAAAAAGCTATACTTCTTTGATCTTCAAAATATTAACGATTTTCGAGATATTTGAATTTCACTAATTCACTACACTACATTTCACGGTGGTCGACGTAGCATTAATCTGTTGAGACACAAGCATGCCATGGAATGTTGACATTTACCTAACCCTAATTGATAATAGGTAATAATATTAAAATGAAACCATACAAAAATTACGTAATAAAACACATTTATTGTACGCCAGTACAGATGAATGCTACGTCGACCACCGTAAAATGTAGTGTAGTGAATTAGTAAAATTCAAATATCTCGTAAATCATTAATGTTTTGAAGATCAAAATATATTAGCTTTTTTCTACAGAAATGGTGGGGCTATCCAAATTAAATAAGTAAGTTGTAAAATATTGAGCGACAAAAAATTTGTAGCTGATTTCATTTAATTCATATGGCGCATGTAGCGACATCTAAGAGTTAACTTAAATCCTCTTACACATTCTTGTTTACCCTTACAAAAACTAGTTCATACTCAATTTTCAAGTCATTATGTAGAAAAGTAGCTGATCTATTAACAAAAATCTATTTTATTTTTTTCGCTTTAACATCCTGTACCTCAGTAAGGAGCAGACTGAGACCCATTACTGTTAATGAAAATATTATTATTTTGGCTTTCTGAACGTAGATTTACAATTTGGTCCATTACTTATGAATCACCCTGTAGAACAAAGCTAATGCTGTACAATGTTATATATTTGTAATCAGGAAATGCAGGGAATTTTATTGGGGACTCCCTGTATACAAAACTCAGTCTGTAGTTACATTTTTGGTGGGTAGAGGTAAAATAATAATAATACATTGAAACTTCTTTTTGAATTTCCGTAATGAATGAAAACATTTGTGGGTCAAAACATAAAGCATGAGAAACCCTGTACACCGGTAAACTATGAATACTCCACTTGCTTCTCTGTTTCTAGTGCTCACCTGCACGATCTGAGTGTGAAATGGACAAAGTTATCACATTAAAAAAACAAAGAGCGTCTTCAAGATATTAAAATTCATAGTCTGGGAATATGCTATGCTTTCAGAGTGTATAAATTTTTCTTAATTAAAACGTGAATTTTAAACAATGTTTTATATGGGCTCTCTTCAGCTGAGAATATTAACTAGACGGTTTTTATATACCCAAAAAGTTTATCCTCTTTTTTTCCATAATTAAATTCCCTATAGATTATCTGAACATTTTTAAACTGCTAACTTTGTTAAAGCGTTTGAGACCAAAATTTTATGTAGGTTTGAACTTTAAAATTGTTTTTCAAATATTTTTCCCCTCCATATCGTCCTCTTCTATCCTAATCTTATTCAAAGTTGGGTTAAAGTATGGAAACATCTGAATATCTAACAAACGAAAAAAGATTAAAAGGTAGAACGTGTCGCGGGACACACGGTAGGAACTTTAGTTTCTTTTAATAATACATCTGACGTTATAGATAAACAATTTGCATATTCTTTGGTGGTTGAGTAGTAAGCACACCAGACTCTCACGCGGTAGACCCGGGTTCGATTCCCCGCGAGGAATTTTTTTTATTGTCAATTTTATTTTTAAATAATCATTCTGCTTGATATTAATAGCGACAACAGGTTAGGTTAGGTTAGGTTATTGAAATATTCAGCAGAATATTCATTATTATAGATAATGGTACGGTACCCTTCATGAGGGAATCCGACTGGCAACATCTACTTATAACAGCATCGTATATTTAAAAAAGGAAACCGTAGCATTATACAAATTGGACATTCAAGAACTGTACGTTTACCACAAAATTAGTGGAAACATAAAATTTAATTGTTAAATTTTTAATTTGAAGTTATATTACAGTTTATAGAAATTTGTATTTTCTATATTTTTTCTCAAGTGGGTCGTAGAAAAAATATGCTGCTCGACTCGTGTGGAATGTCCATATCGCACTTGAACGATTGAGCACTCCGCCTACGGCGTCGTGCTCCATCTTCGTCCTCGTGCGATATGGCCATCATATCCACACTAGTTGCACAAACTACAATTTCTTTCAAAATATGCCCTTATACATTTCAAAACTACCTGCCAAATGTCAAATCAATTCATCCATCCATTTTAAAGTTATCGAATTAAAACATTCAAGTTTTCAAAATTTCAACACCCTGTATTTCGAAAAGTAGCTAGACCCCTTAATCGCGCAAAAAAAAATTATGGAAATAATAGTAAAAACTTATCCGAACAAATTCAAGTAGATCACTAGCACTGCGAATACCAGCTTTGCATAGAATTTCAATATAGCATCGGTGGTTCAGTGGTTAGAATGCGCTCGCATTGCACGCGGGCGGCCCGGGTTCGAATCCCGGCAGGAGCATATTATTATGAATCGCTGCTTCGTGAACGAGAGAGAGACTAAGGAGGCACAAGCACGCAAGCAAGGCACATAACGAAGCAACGTAACATAACGTAGCGTAACGTAACGCGTAACGGTCAGATCTTTTGCGTCGCGACCCCTGGTCGCTCAAACATAACCAGGCGTAAAGAACTAAAGTTCCAAAAATAAATATTCCAACGCGTTCTGAGGTTGCCATACCATAGAAGCATAATTTCATGTTACCAGAAAAGCCTCACAGCAATGAAATCTTATTTTCTTATCTTCTTCCGTTTGTAAGATATGCAGATGTTTCCATACTTCAAACTTACTCTGTGTAATCGACATTTCATTCAAATAAAACTTCCCCAACTGTCTTTCTAAAACCGCTTCTTGAAGTGATAATACATTTAAAAGACGTACAGCTTTCAGAAATCCCGAGGGAACCAAGAGTGGTATAAAGTATCAAAATATATGTAAAATAGGATTTAGTTGATTTGTTAAAACGGAAAGAAGCTTATATTAGGATTTGGTCGTTTCTCACTGTATTTGTGTTTTTATTAAGTTTCCGGTAAACTTTTTTCATTGAAACTAACATTTTTGTGTATATGTTACGGTTAAAGTATTTACTTGGATAGTATATGAACTAGTTGGCTAGTATACAAACTATCCAACTGCCTGGTTATTTTGATGAAAAATCATATTTTCACTAAAATAGCTACGAGTAATGGCTGGTTTGTATACTATCCAGCTAGTTTATAAACTATACAAAATTTATCGCTAAAACTCAAACCACAAGTAGATTACACAAATTAGCTAGTATTTTAGGCTAGTTTGTAAACTATCCACATTAGTTGGATAAAGTGTGAACCTGATATTGGTAGTAATTCATAATAACCAACGAGTTGGTTAGTAAACCAACCAACGCGAAACCCCAGTTTCGGTCGAAGTTAACAATCAAACCTGAGTTTTATTTAAAGAACAAGCAATGGCATTGCTCTCTACTGAAACAACAGAAAATGATCTGAATGAATCATTACCACAAAAATGCTTATTATGTTCTGAAGAAAACGTATATGACCATTGTCAGAATAAAAACAATATTAAAGCGATAAGGGATTCATGCCAGGAAAGTATAAAAAGGCAAGCACAAAAAATGCTACAAACTTCTCGCAAGAAATGAAATTCAAACCAGGAACTGTCGGCATGTCCGTGAGAGTACCCATTCCTGATGTAGATCGAAGTCGGTCAGATCATAGAAATATTTTGGGCGTCATAATGAGTATAGAAGATGAATTTTACCGAATTGGAACTGTCCACAGTGTCTTTAAACAGCTCTATTTCCGCAACGAATTTGAAATATGCAGGCAACAATTTTTAAAGTTCGAAAATGTCAAGACGAACACCGAAATAACATTACGAAGCGCTGCAGGAAAATTTTCAGTATCGTGTTCAACCCAAGAATATGTGCGATGTCACTGCAAAAAGAGTTGTGCGAATAAAAAGTGTAAATGTCTATATCTATCCAACTAGTTTATACACTATTCAAGTAAATACTTTAACCGTAACATATATATATATATATAAAGTGAGCCACAAATAATCCTTTTTGTTATTTGGCAGGATTCATTGAATTTGAAGGAATTGTTGTAACATTATGGTTGACAACTCTATCATCATTTCATTGATCTAAACTGCATCATAAAAGTTAAAGTTCATAAGATCTTTGGCCTTCAAGCCTTTACATATGCTTTAAATATAAGGTTCGGCGTCAACCAAGGACTGCAATGACCTTTGATCCGATAAATTCAGTGAAGCACTATGTATGTATGTATTTTGGGGTGACATTCACCGAGACCTAAAAAATCTATTGTACCCCCTTCCTTCTACCAAAGATTACAGAATAAAAATCTGTAATATTTGCATCTATGTACTTAGTTTCTGAGGAGATTCTCAGAAACTAGTAGCTCATTAAGTCCTATTTACCGGGGGAATTTCAGGATATCTGCAGGCTTCAACTTAGATAAAAATTCCTCTTCTATCCAGTAACCTCCCAGGTGCTGTGCCCTAGGATTCTGAGGTGCTGTGCAGTTAAAGAGTATGTGGATGGAGGTTTCTTCTTCCATGCCACAAAATCTACATTTTTCTTCCTCCAGTATCCAGCAGTATCGAAGACAGTTAGTACTTGGATGGGTGGCCACTGGGCAAACACCGTCGTGGTCCCCTACAATCTTCAACGGAACACTTTAGCCTACTAGAGAGAAGCGTATTTTATTGAGGGTTCAGGACTAAATATCCTGTCCAAAAATATCCTGCCAAAAAAACATATCCCGTAATATCTCCTACCAAAAATAACCCCTCCAAACATATCTTTTCGCATTTCACCTTGGAAAGTATTGGATGAGAGGGATGATTGCATTGTAATGCATTCGAGAAGGGGAAGGGAATATGATAATTGGATTCACCCTTCTTAAACCAAGTAATAGACTTGTATCTTGGCTCAGATATATTTTCAGTTAAGGATATTCTTGAACAGGATTTTATTGGCTGGGGAAATTTTTTGACGGGGTTTTTCTTGCAGAATACTTTTGGCAGGATATTTTTGGACATGATATTCAGTCGTGTACCTTTTAAAGTGTAGCTTATCACAGCTTGCAAGCATTTCAATGAGCACGAGGTATAATGTAGATTTGCCGTCTTCAGAGACAACCCTGAGATGCACGAGTGCATAGGAAAATTAGTTTGATGAAAACCATAGAACAATTATTTGAAATTGCATAACCTTTTCACTGCGGCATGCATTAGACTACCGTGTCCGGCTCCCGAACAGCAATGCGGCTGAAAACAGCTAGCAGCTTAAATCAGCAGATTTCGAGCGTTACTTTTAAACAGTAGCGTATTACTTAAATTATTTTGAATTGATACAGTTGGAGAGGCAAATGTTGATATACTTTGGCAAGTTTATCTGAAGCCGTGAAAGGAATGCAGTCGGAAACATTCGATATTGCCACGTTTAACTATGAAAAAGCTAATGTGCTAAGTATGTAGTGATAATAATTAGAGAAGGGACTTTTTATTATTAACAATACTAACAGTATGATTAAACGTTAATTCCTTAATGTGCTTGTTTCTTTGGATTTTTTCTTATTATTATTTTTTCAATTTATGAATATTAAAAGATCAGCACTTTTTCAAATTTGTTATGGGCTTCTTCAAGCTCCGAATTACATAATTGGCCTGAACGCTGACTTCTTATTGGCAAGCGCGTGCGTGTGTTCTTCCCTCTCACTTCCTCAATTGACTGATATTAATTTATCCAGTGCCGTTGGTATTGTCAGTGACCTTGGTATTTTCAGTTTTACTTTGTAAAATAGGTATCGTTCGCCAAATATGCGCCATGTTTCCTCGCCTCTTACAGATGCCCCGTAGCTTCAGATAAACTTGCCTAACTATAAGTAGAACTTTATCAACGAATGCTTACGCTGTTGTATTGAAAGTTACTGGCGCGAAAAAAAAAACCAAATGCCACAAATTTATTCATCTACCAATGAGAACAAATTGAAATGAATGAAATGGCAGTTACACAATTCAATAAAGTATAGCAAGCTTCGCACATAAATAAAATCTAAATTCGTCACACTTCATAATTATCCATATAGGAACATCGCCGTTAAATGTAAATTCGTTTTCTGTGTACTAGTTAGCGAGTGAAATGAGATGAGCTTTAGGTCCGGAAATTTGTGGATTAAATCGGATTCTGCTCAACATATTTTCTGTGCCACCGAAATGCTAATGACTCAATTACTAAGCCTGTATAGCAGGGATTCACATTGAGACCGATTAAACATGTTGCATATAAGCTACGTATAGCAGTGAACAAAGTTTTACAGGGTGTCCCGTGCATAAGTATCGTGAATTAGATGCATGATAGATCGTTAAGAAATATTTGGAATACTCAAATGCAACTTTTCTCTAATTTTCTTAGTTTGTGAGATACAGGCTATTAAAAGGTACAGAAGAAATACACGTTTTATTTCATATCTTCAAGTGGGATGGAAGTGCAAATTTAAAATTTTTTGTAGGTTATTGTCTCTTCAAAACACATCAACAGTATTAGTTATGTCAAATTTTATTAAGCCAGTGGCGTGGTACGATGGGTTCGTAAACTTTTATTGTACCATCTTTTTGAAATATCTTGTTTTTAGACTTGAAGACTTTTGTATACAATTCTTCATTAAATTTCCTTTATTGGAAGTTCTCCAAGCTGAACTCTATAGAACAATCCATTTTCAATATTTTTTACTTTTTATAGTAAGACACTTTTTTAAGTTGCTTTTTCTTAAATAAATATGTAGTACCTACTTAACTTAACTTACAAATAATTTAAACAAAGATCTTCCTTATTGGTTGGTAATTCATAGATATTCTAGGGAAGATAAATTGGTAAGAAAATATTTACGATTACTACAAATTTATTGTTTAAAAACATTACAAGATAATAAATTGTCTTACTGCAATAAAAAGTTGAGAGTGGAGTGTTCTATCATGTTTAACAAAGAGTACCTTTTATCAAAGATTACAGAATAAAATATAAGATGTTTCACTCTAGGGCGGTTTGATTCAAGTTACTGTCCCAAACGAGATCGGTAGATACCAGAACAGTTCGAAGAGCCTATTTTATTTTAATCTATACAGGGGTAATTAAAGAAATATATATTTAAATTAGTAGGATTCTTTATTACGAAGGTTTATTTTTAAATGTTAATAATTTCGAAAAATGTTCGGGATATGAATTTGAAAAGGTAAGTAAAAAATAAACTTGAATTTTTAAAATGAATCAATTCACAGTTTTTATCCAGCATCGTGGTAATTTTGTGATACTTATTGATAATCTATTAGATATTCATCACAAATTAAATTAAATATACTCATTAGCCACCAGAATAATGGGGCCACTAAATCTTAAATTTTGATCTTTAAATATTTTCTGGATTGACAAGTTTAAAACAGTAAAAAGAGAAGCAGCTGCAGGACTTTATTAACAAATTTTATAAATGTTGCAAAATAGATACAAAGTTTGGAGTTTGGTTTATGTGTTAAATTTAATCTATTGTCTTTCAAATCTTTCAATATACATTTGAGAGTAAAATATATACGGACTCTGGTGTAGAGACTTGCATAGTATTTGAAAGGAAATTGATTACATGGATGATGGAAAGAAAATTTAGTAAATTCTTTCAAAAGGAACTGACCAATTCCCCTTTGGTTAGCTATAGAATTGAATTTTTTGATAAATATATTTTCCATCGCAATAACGTTCTCAACAATGTCCCTTGATAGTACACATAAGCCACTAAATTCATCCTTCTTTGTCGTGTAAGCTTTTAGTTTACAGAAAAAAGTTTCTGTTTATTAAATTATCAGCCGAATGGGCAAACTTTAAGCATGTTTCACACGAATGTTGTATCAGACATTTTTTCAACAAACACCCCGTAACATACACTGAAGCATTTCCTTCTGGGCTTGATAGATTTTGGTTATCTGTTGTGAACACTTTTAAAGGCACATTTTTAGTTTCTGTAGGAAAAGTGAACTGTTCTAGGCATTCTTTTGTTAGTTCAGAACCAATAGTTAACGTCTTCCATACAGTTTGTGCCTTCAAAATGATCAAAAAATTTCAGAGAAAATAGCTTTTTAAACGCGCTACTAAATTGTACGGGGGTTAGATTTTTGGCATTACCACAGCAACTTCGTATTTAGCCAAAAAAGTTTTCGAGGCAATCCTGATTGAGGTGTCGTATAAGTAAAAATTTATATCCTCGCCATTTTAGAGTTTCCCATAATGACAGAATCGAAAGGTTGAGTATAAAATATCTTCCCACTCCCGCGCTCCAAACGTTGGCCAGTAACGTAATTTCAGTACACATCAGCTAAGATTTCCAAAAAAATGCGAACAAGCCCAACTTTATGCTTTATATTTTTCTCATTAATCTGTTAATTTTTTGTGTTTTCTTGCTTGATGTACTTGTTTGTATAATATCCTTATTATAAAAATAAATCCGTAATTTTGTATTAGCAAATATAACCAAATATTTAGTGTTTGAGCTTTGCTATTAAAGAGAAAAATATTAATATGTTTTTTTGCTCATTTCAACAATTAATTAA
>CAJUYG010002452.1:0-32058 GCA_910591675.1 Galerucella calmariensis | reverse complement strand
TAAGTTATCCTGTCATGGATCTGAACAACAATAACAACTGAATCATTTTGAAGCGGTTCAAAGATATTTTCGTTGTGAACAATCTGCTGCCTGTTGTATTGTGCTATATTTCGTTTCATTTCAGATATATTAGGAGTATTAGTATAAAAAAAGTTAGTGTAGCTGCCGTTAGAGAAAGTAATTGTGAAATTTTTTGGTCTTGGTGATAGGAATTTGTGCAGTACAGCTGGAACCATACTCAGAATTGCCGCGTTGCTGTCGTTTAGTTCTGAGTATTGTTGGGAGGAGCCAGCAAAGCTCAAGAAATTCAGCTGGAGCCATATGAATACCAATATGAATATTACTAGGCCGGCACGGATCCATGCTGTTCCACTGCGGCGGCGCCATATCTGGCTACTCCCACTGCTCATTGTACTGCATTTCCTCCAGACCTAAAACAAAATGAAAATATGAGATGTACTAGTATAGCTCCAAATCGATTCCATTTTCATTTCACTCGACTTAATATATACTCCAAGTAATTGAGTCTCGAAAATAAATAAAATATGAAAAGTTATTTCTACAGATATTTTATTAAATTAAATTTTAAAATAATACATATGCCTACGTTTTATGTCGTTTGGAATAGTACTTCAAATTTATGGGTCATATTCCACACATTAAAACATTTTAGCAAAATTTGATACAATGTACTGAATTACTGATATTAGCAACATATTCTCGGAAATTACACGGTTACAGAATAATGTTTCTAAAAGTGTAAGAATTGCATTATTTTTAGATAAGAAATCTTGTTGTTGATTCAGATTAGACGTATTTCCTGTATTTGAATCAAATATCAATGTGTGCAAAGAAATTTTGATCTTTTTTCCTTATAAATCATGATGTTTATAAACAAATACTTTGAATAATTAATACTATTATTGCTGTAGCTGAAAAGTAAGTGTAGGTATTAATATTTATAAAATATATGTGGGGAATAAAATTTTTTGGATTTCTGAGAAGCATGAAAACTTATACTCACATATTTTGAAGAATGACATACTGCTGAAACAATCATGATTACAAAACTAAAAAATGTATTTATGATTCTTAATGCTTACCTTTATAAGCCAATAAGAAATGTCTAAATCATTAATAATTTGTTTACATTTATATTTACAGACCACGCTTTGATTTTAAACACAGAGTTATTCATACTATGTTGAATCATTAGGTGATATCAGTTTAATAACAAAAATCAAAAGAATGCAAAAAGTGTTTTTATTACCTGCACCAATATTTTTACAAATTGTTTTCTGATCATTTAAAACAAGTAACATACAAGGATAATTTAGAAAGTTTTGAATATTAGGTATATTGTAGATAAATAAATGGTTTTATTGACCTTAAATTTACTTTTCAAGTCACAAAAATTGCTCAGTTACATACTTAGTTTGCAAATGTTAACGATAACAACAATAATTATATAAACTTATCTTTATTATACAATACCAGTTTGACAAGTCTCTAAACTTTGTATTTAATTGTTTTGTTCATTTATAAATTCAATGACAAAAGATTGTATGCTTTTAAATAAAATCTAGTTCATTTTGCCAATGTAATTTCTGTGTTGGATTTTAACTGTATAATTTATGACTCGGTATTCTAATGATGGGTTATTGAACGTATGTTGTACACAAAAGAATAACAATTGTCTTTGTATATTATCTAAACTGGTGTGCATTCAATTTTAATTTGTAAAGAGATACCTACCTACAGAAAAAAGAATATGCTGATACTTTTTAAACTAATGAATTTTAACAAGATTCACCTACCTAGGTCCATCACTGATCACTGGTTTGTTTTGGAAGTACAATTATTTAAATCACAGTCAAACTACAGAATTTACCTTGAATAAAAGCAAGCAATGGTTTAAGCCTAATGCACTAATCTGATTATTGAGATTATTTCCGAAAATACTTAAAATACTTAATGTACTGCTTGACATCCAGTGACATCTCAATCATTAATCTATGGCAGATATGTGAAGAATGCAAAGTAATACATTTAATTTTTCGCCTTTTTAAAGTAATTCATTATTTTCCTATTTAGAAAAATTATCTAATATTAAACAGGTACGTACCTTTTTATAAATATTCAGGTCTCAAACGCATTATTGCCAGGAAGTTATGATTTCATTCGGAATTACAGTCTATATTGTTACTAAATTAATAAAAATAATTCATTGTATGTTTCACTAGGCCTAATATTTTCTGTTAAGGCCTAAAAAAATGAAATGAGTAATAAATTTAGATTTGACGTATTAGAACAATCACAAGCTTTTCATAGACCACTTTTGGGTAAATATTTTGGTTTTTGGTCTCTTTTATTATACAGCTCCACTCACTCAAGGTCATTACGTCTCTAAATGACATTAACCTTAGAGAGGTTTTAATCATCTAAACTTAAAAATATTTTGATAGTACATCTTATTAATACTCATTTTCTACATTAATCCTTATAATATTTCCATTAGCATAAAATATAATTATTGTTCATGCGTAAAAACAAAGACGAGTCTCTTAAAAAGAAAAAGAAGAGATAAGTTGCCTATGCGGCAGTGAGATTGTCAAATAAGTCAGTCGAATATTTTGATATATTTTAAAACCATTTTTATTAATTTTATAAATGAATTACTTATTCTAAGGTGTGTACAGCTAATAATTAAGATGCTTTCGTCTCCTTCAAATAACATGACAAACAATAGCTATTCGAATGATAGAGGTTCAAGTTTTGAAGCAGAGTATGCTGTTGATCCTGCATCTGGAGGATTTTTCCATTCCGATTTTAAGAAGTAAGTCAACAGTATTTTATAGTTTATCATTTCATATTATACTGATTTTTAGGCATGATGATCTAAAAGAAATGTTGGATTCAAATAAGGATAGTTTAAAACTGGAAGCTATGAAACGAATAATTGGGGTATGTAGTTAATTATTTTGTCATTTGATTAGTTTCATTTTTTTGTTACTTTTAGATGGTAGCGAAGGGTCGGGATGCTTCAGTTTTGTTTCCTGCTGTTGTTAAAAATGTAGTTTCAAAAAACATTGAGGTGAAAAAATTGGTGTATGTTTATCTTGAGAGATATGCTGAAGAACAACAAGATTTAGCTTTACTATCCATATCTACATTCCAAAGAGCCTTAAAAGTAGGTTTTGTATCCAAAAAATCAATTGTCAAGCTAATTTTTGTATATTTTAGGAACCTAATCAATTAATAAGAGCAGGTGCATTAAGGGTATTATCAAGTATTAGAGTTAAAATGATTGCACCTATAGTAATGCTGGCTATTAAAGATGCCTCAGCTGATATGTCTCCTTATGTAAGAAAAACAGCAGCTCATGCTATACCAAAACTTAACAGGTATGAACAAAATACAAATAGATACTTTTCATTTAACAATATTTTGCTTCTTTCAGCTTGGATCCAGATATGAAACCAGAATTAATTGCAATTATTCAAAAGCTGCTAGCAGATAAAACAGTTCTTGTTATAGGATCTGCTGTAATGGCTTTTACAGAAGTGTGTCCCGAAAAAGTAGATCTGATTCATGAAGTATTCAGGAAATTATGTGCCTTGTTGGTAGATGTAGATGAATGGGGACAAGTTACTATTGTTAACATGTTGACAAGATATGCTAGGAGTCAATTTGCTGATCCTAATTTGCATGTAAGAACTTAACCTAAATAGGCTGCAAACATTTTCAATTTTTTTTTCCAGGAAAATCACAATTCTAATGGAGAATTCTACGATTCAAGCTCAGAATCATCTGAAAAACACATACCAAGTCTTGATCCAGATCATAGACTGCTTCTACGTTCCACAAGACCTCTTTTACAATCTAGAAATGCAGCCGTAGTTATGTCAGTTGCCCAACTGTATCACCACGCATCACCAAGAAATGAAAGCGTTCTTGCTGCTAAATCTTTAGTGAGGTTTTTAAGATCCCATGTTGAAGTACAAAGCATAATCTTGAATGCTATAGCATCAATTAGTGTAACAAACAAAAGAATGTTTGAACCTTATTTAAAAAGTTTCTTTGTTAGAACCTCAGATCCAACTAATGTAAAATTGTTGAAATTGGAAATTCTTACTAATTTAACAAACGTTTCCAATGTGTCTGTTATTTTAAGAGAGTTGCAGACTTATATTTCTAACAGCGATAAAAATTTTGTTGCTGCCACTATCCAAGCTATCGGAAGATGTGCCTGCTCTATTTCCGAAGTCACTGATTCGTGCCTTAATGGTTTAGTTTCATTGTTATCCAACAGAGATGGTAGGTTAAATTCAATCAATTAGGATATGTAGATAAACAAAAAATTATGTATGTATGTATTTTGGGGTGACATTCACAGAGACCTAAAATATCTATTGTGCCCCCTACTTCTACGTAGTTTCTGAGGAGAGTCTCTCTCTCTCTCTCCAATCTTTTACTGTATGTTTTAGATCCTGTGTTGCCAGTGTGACATCTAAAACTTCTTTCCTTACCCTTGTTACAAATGTGGGGGTATTCCCTATATTGTGGAAATTATGTTTCAGAGGCTGTTGTAGCTGAGAGTGTTGTAGTTATAAAAAGACTTTTACAAACACAAGCAGCTGATCCCAAAGAGATAATCACCCATATGGCTAGGTTATTAGATAGCATAACTGTTGCACAAGCGAGAGCTGCTATCCTTTGGCTTCTTGGAGAACATTCTCAAAAAGTTCCACAAGTAGCACCTGACATTCTTAGAAAAATGGCCAAATCGTTTCCTGAGGAGGTAAATATCAAATTAAAAAAAAAACATTTCTGTATATAAAATATGTTTTTTTTAAGGATGATATCGTCAAATTACAAGTTATGAATTTGGCGATGAAATTGTATATTACTAACTCCGAACAAATGTCTCTATTGTGTCAATATATTTGTAATTTAGCCAAATATGATCAAAACTACGACATTCGGGACAAAGCAAGGTTCTTCAAACAGTTTGTTCCAAATCAAGAAGGAAAAATTAGATCCCAGGCTAAAAGAATATTCCTAGCCATAAAACCAGCTCCTGTTTTAAAACTTCAGTTAACAGGTAATGCTGCTATGTCCATATTGATCCATTTTTATAATTTTTTCACTTTTAGGCCATGAAGAGTTACAGTTAGGTTCCTTATCCCATTACATTAAGCAAAGAGCAAATGGTTATGAAGATTTGCCTCTGTTTCCTGCCAACCCTCCTCCTGGAGATGTTAGAAATGTTGAACCATTCGCAGGGGAAGATAATAAAATTCATAAAGGCACTGTAAGTATACAATTTTTGGTGAGGTGCAATAAATAATAAACGTCTTATATATATTATCATCAACCCAAATACCATTTTTAATGTTGTAGGGTGAAACATTTCAATATATTATGTTATTCTGTAGTAATGTCTTCATGAACAAACTTGGCCCATTCTTTCTTATTTCTTGCTAATATTTTTGCCTCATTCCATGTTTTTTCCTTTTCTTGAAGAACTTTTCCAATTATGCTGTCCCATGTTTCTCTCAGCCTCCCGCGTTTTCTCTTATTCATATTTCTTGCCTCCCAAACTTGCTTAACTTGTCTGTAATTTGACATTCTTTGTAGGTGTCCCCACCATCCCAATTGTCTTTATTGAATATACTCAAGTGTTGATTTTTTTTTCTAGATCCTTTCTTATTGTTGTATTTCTTACTTTATCTATTCTTTTTACTCCTTTAACTCTTCTCAGATATTTCATTTCTACTGCTTGTATTTTGCTCTTCTGTCCGCCTGTCAGTTTCCATGATTCACAACCAAATGTCAGAATTGGTCTATATATGGTCTTCATTGATATCTCTTTTTTGTTTATAAAAGCCTGATTCATTGTGTAGTACAATTTCAATGTTTTTTCATTTATTTCTTTTTCCTGTCTCCCGTTCTCTTGTAGTTCTACACCTAGATATTTGAAACTTGTTACTTGTTCAATTATAACATTGTCTACTCTTATCGGTATGTTTTTATGTTCCTTTCCTATTGCCATAACTTTTGTTTTGTTTTGTTTTTATTTAATTTCATACCATATTGTTCCAGTGCACAATTCCAAATCTTTTGTAAATCGACTTCCTTTTCAGTCACAATGACTATATCATCTGCAAATGCTCCTTCCGACACCTGTACCATTTCCATGTATCTGTATCCTACCTTAAATTTTTCAACTTTTACTTTACATTCCTTTATTACCTCATCAATATATATATTGTGAACAGTGTAGGACTTAGACCTCCTCCTTGCCTCAATCCTTTTTTTGTTGTGAGATGCTATTTTGGTGTATAACAAAATTAGTCTATATATATTTTTCAATACTATGATCATTTTATTTTCTATTCCTCTTTCTGATAGTATTTTCCATAGTCTATTTCTTGGTACTCGATCAAAGGCCTTTTCCATGTCAATAAAACCTAAATATACTTCTTTGTCTCACTCTATTGTCTTCTCCATGATCTGCTTTAGTGTAAATATGTGATCCTGAATACTCCTTCCCTTTCTAAATCCACTTTGGCATTCTTCTAGTTTATTTTCTGTTACTGATTTAATTTTTGTGTCTAATATAATTGATTCCTCTGTAGATATTACAATCATATTTATCTCCCTTCTTATATATCGGTGTTATTAATGCTGTTTTCCATTCTTGCGTCTTTTTTAGGATAAAAAAAGAAAAGATGACTTCACTTGGGAGTCGGAAGGAAGTTCTGGAGGCAATAGTAGTAGTGCTTATGGTTCTAGCAGTAGCTCATCCAGCGAGAGTGGTAATGAATCAGATGAAGACGAGTCAAGTGATGAAGAGTCTTTCACAGAAGAAGAATCTTCTAAGTAAGATCTTATTAGCGAAAGTAAATAAAATGATGTTTATATTTTAACAGGAAAGAATCTGATAGATCGGAAGAAGAATCCGAATCTTCTACTGATGAATCAAGCTCAGAGGAAGAAGTACCTCCCACAACTAACTCAAACTCAGAAATTAAAAATTCTACGATAAACAGCAAAAAATCAAATTTGGACCTGTTATTGGACTTGGATGACATTGAAACTCCAGTTCCTGTCATGACCCCTTCCCTTGGTGGATTTTTCAGTCCAACAACTTCAGCTGATGTCCCAGCTGCTATACAGATTGTCCAACCTCTTTATAGTAATACCAAAAGTTTGGAATTGATGAATAGAATGAATGGAAAAGGATTATCGGCCACTTACAGGTTCACCAGGAGTCCTCACTTATATTCACCGAGTATGACTAATGTAAATCTGGTTTTTATGAATAATTCAAGTGGGGATATTGAAGATATAAGGATCGGGAAAAAGGTATTGTTTGATGTATTAATTTTAAACAGAAATTTCCTACTTTTAATTTTCAGAATTTGTCGGTGGGAATGAGTATGCATGATTTTGCATGCATACCAAAATTGCCTCCAAACTGCTCTCTTCCTGCAACGTTGGGTATTGATTTTAATGATACTACCCAGTCAGCGAATTTCGAGATTATGTCTTCCTTAGGTAAATAGATGATGCATTTTATTGAAATTAGCATGAAATGAATGATTTTTTAAGGTAAATGTAATGTGTCACTGAAACCAAGTATCGGAGAGCTTCTAAGACCAGTTTCTATGAGCCCAGCATTGTTTCTTCAACATCAGACTAAATTGCGTGGTATGACTGAGCATTCCAGACCTATAGTTAAATGTGTTGCAGATGTTGAAGAGAAAATTAAAGAATTTACTAATTTAGGTCCTTGTGATCGATCGGATCCAACGATCTACAGGTAACGTTGAATTATTTCAAGTATTTTTTGAAACTATGTTGTGATTTCAGGTTTGCAGCTCAAACATTGACATCTTCATCTCTGGTCTTAGTAAATGTTGAAATGAATGAAATTCCAACTTTAACTGTCAATTGCGAAAATATTGTATTTGGTTCTGTCTTGCTCAGCGAGCTGTTAACCAAACTCTCTATGTAAACTATTGTTATTTTTTAATATTGATATTTATTTTTTGTGTTATATAATTTTATATCAGAATTATGTTATTCTAAATTGTTTTATATTAAACTCATTTATATACATTCTATTTCTCCAGTTCTAATTTGATTTTTTAAACCTCACCTTTTAATAACGATGTTTAACTTTTCGTTCATTACCAGTGTTGTTCCTGCTATTACGTTCGTAATAGATCTATCACCTTTTAACCATATCTATTACCCTATTACGTTTTGGTAGCAATCTATTACCTTTTCATGAATGATGCATGGAAGGTGGCCATGTATATTATGATTTGGCAATGACATTTGCCCACAGGTAAGGGACAAAAGAGAAGTAAATAATTTTATGTTCTAAGAAATTTGAAATTTCATTACCCTATAAGTAAACCTCTTTATCCTCTTTACATTTGATGTATATTTGCAAATAAAAAGAAGAAGAACAACCTATTACCTTTTTTAACATTCTATTATGTTTATGCGTGGTATTCTGTTACTATAAAATTTTTCCTGTTCATTACCCTCATAACTGATATGTAGTACTGGTTGCCTATCAATAGATCTTCACTTTTCATAAGGTTGGCCAAACTTATTATAAAAATATCGTGCATTCAAACATCAAACTCATTTTTTATAAACTAAAAAAATTGTTTTAAGTGTGAAATAATAGTTTTGTCCGGATATATTAAGGTAAATAATTTACAAATTAATCTATTATCAATTATGTAAGAACAGGCTGACGAAAATTTGTACATAATATATACATAAAATACTTCAACCCCTATTTTATGAATATATATAGATACTACAAGTCTTGTAGTATGGAATTTTCCTACTTTTCAGTGAATAATCGTTTCTGAATTCTAAAAAAAAATAGTAAACGAGGAACTTCCAAAGAAGTTGTACAAACCTTACCTCAAATTGACTAACAAACATATAAAAGTGTATAAAACAATTTAAATATGTATTTTTAAAAACACAGTTACAAAAAATAACCAAATAATAACTCTCTACTTTGGTGCTTAGTCAAAGAGCCAATGGACAGAAATGAAATTCCAACTTTAACTGTTAATTGCGAAAATATTTTATTTGGTTCTGTCTTGCTCATCGAGCTGTTAACCTAACTCTTACTATGTAAATAACTATTGTTATTTTTTAATATTGATAGTTATTTTTTGTGTTATATAATTTTATATCAGAATTAGTTATTCTCAATTGTTTTATATTAATCTCATTTATATACATTCTATTGCTCCAATTCTAATTTGATATTTTAAACCTCACCTTTTAATAACGATGTTTACCTTTTCGTTCATTACCCTCATAACTGATATGTAGTACTGGTTGCCTATCAATAGATCTTCACTTTTCATAAGGTTGGTCAAACTTATTATAAAACCATCTAAATGTCGTGAATTCAAACATTAAATTCAGTTTTTATAAACAAGAAAAATTGTTTTAAGTGTGAAATAATAGTTTTGTCCAGATATATTGAGGTAGATAATTTACAAATTGATGTATTATGTAATTACATGCTGACGAAAATTTGTACATATAGATACTATAGACTTCCTTATTTCTTGAAATTCAAAAGGTAGTATGGAATTTTTAATAGAATGATCTTAGGTTAGGGAAAATGAAAGTCTTAAAAATTGATATTTCATATATATTTATAAAAAAAACATAAAAAGTCTGAATTCTAACAAAAATAGTAAACGAGGAACTTCCCAAGAAGTTGTACAAACCTTACCTCAAATTGACTAACAAACATATAAAAGTGTATAAAATAATTATAAAAACAATTTAAATATTTTTAAAAACACAGTTACAAAAAATAACGAAATAATAACTCTACTTTGGTGCTTAGTCAAAGAGCCAATGGACTGAACGGACAAAAACCGAAAAACCAATCGGCTAACAATAGATTAATTAAAAATTGACTATCCCTAGGTGGGCTAAATCCACAATAGGCACAGCCCGATTATATTGCACTAATGGTAACTACGTAATCGACAATTAATACCTTTGATACTGGTATTAAACCTTATGGTGACGGGCTGTTTGGTCGAACAAATATTTACATACCCAAATGAAATTATTAACAAGTAATTATCATTTACCAAGAAATCAAAAGTTATAAATTACTCACACCTTCTTAATTATAGTATATTTTATATTAAGAAGCTCCTGACTAGAAATTTAACTAAAAATTCCATTTCAAAATACATTGAGGAGATCCGGTGAAATATGGCCATTTTCTTATATTCGTACAGTAAATAAGTTTTACAAATACAATCAAAAAGGTAATACATTTTTACGTCACCGGTCTGAATTGTTTAGCTTAAAAAAGAAGAAGTTTGAAATCCTAAAAAATTTCGAGCGGCTACGCAAGCGTGTTTTTCTTGGTGGATGTATCCACCTAGTAAGTGTTTCTAGAATTAGTGAAAATGTGTAGGTACGGTGGAGTTGTGTTGAAAGTTGAGTAAGGTTTTTGTGATTTTTTGGTAGATATAAACTGTTTTCATGTAAGGGCAATGTAAATAGTGGCCGATGATTGCCGCATCAAAGTGATTTGACTGCAATCCTGATCCTCCCACAATGAAAATCTTCAAAGTAAAAAAGCTCCTGTCAAAACATTATGAAAAGTAAAAAATATACAACTTTCAAGATTCCCAATAAATACATAGACTAATATATTAAAAAAATGAAGTGGGTGAAACCAGTTTCAAATTATTAGGTCTCACACAGTTCTAAATCTCATAAAATGGATAAAAAGTTATATGAATAGATAAAAATTACAACGGTCTACAGAATATGATACAAATGTCGGTAATCCACCATATTTTCTACTCACCCAAGCAGGGCAGGCAGGCAAATATACAAACAGTAGAAAAAGAGTGTAAATGTTTACAAATCATATCATTACTTATTTGTACCATGTTGTAAATGGTTGTCCAAGCAATAGAGTGTTCCATCAGCATATCACTACAAATGTGTGTGCATAGCTGTTGCCTCCACGCTTGACCTATTTACAGAATTACCTAGAAAACAATATAATTTTCGGTAAATTCCTACAACACCCTCTCATACAATCCCTACAATTTGCAATAAACACCCATATGCTTTCAGTCAGTATTTAATCTCACTTTTAAAAGATATAAGTAACAGCTGTAGCACTTTCATAGCAAGAATAAAAGCATTGCTCTTAATTATTAAAATTTACTTGATTTAATGTGTGGAATTTTATAATTGAATGCTAGATAATCTTGATAGTTTTAAATATTATTAAATTTGATATTACACGGTTTCAAAAGTTCATATTTAGCAAGCTAATGTCAAAAAGGATGACTAATTGTGAATTATTTGATCCACATATGTTTTCGAGTGAGTTATATATGGATGTTTGAAGAACATTGTTGGAAGTGCTAGAGTTCCAGTGTCTCAACAACTGACATATTTTCTTCGGTGGTTATAAAGATAAAACTCTACTCAGCGATACGCATTTATAGCGATTTATTCGCCCCACTCGATTATTGCACACATCAAAACTGTACTAGTCATAGTCACCATTTATAACAGTTTAGTATAAAAATTCAAATTTAAAAAATACAAAGTCTTAAAATAGCTGATACTATATATAATATATACTACTATACATATCCATGCAATTGATTTAGGTAATACATTTAAGACGTTTATCAGTATCACACATGATAATAGGGATGATATTTTCTGATCTGATCTAAAAATCAACCATCTTAAATGGGATTCAAACATATTATCCTTCATAGTTAGTATGTTTTTGCCTTCTGGATTAGAAATAAAGCTGTGTTGAAAGAAAATTATTGAAACTTACAGCTGATATTTATAGATCAGATCATGAATTATGAAGGATGTGGACAACAGTTAGCGGACACAAAGCAGGAAGCAATTCAAGATCGAAATAACATGATCCTTAATTTTACATATCTTCCAACTCGAAATTTGTCTAAAATGAGCAAACTGTTATTACCTAAGAATTAATTTACCTGGTCGCTTAGGAATACATTTACACATCAACAATATAGAAACATGTAACATCTTTGGTACCTACATATTTACAAGTGAAAATAGAAAAATACGTAATTTTTAATCCTAACTTGAATTGTTTTTAAACAAAATTCACTTGCTCATTGGGTTTCCGACACATCACAGTATTTCATGATAATCATCACTGTTCTTTTGATTGGTATTAGCATGCCATTCTATTCACACATATTTATCACTCAACAACATAATGTGCCAGTCATATAGATTATGTGGATAAGTATATGGTTTTTGCATTTTTCAGTGAGTATAGTAAATGCAAGAAAGCAGTTTAAGTTTAGGTACCTAAAGTGTTTCTAGCTGGATGATTCAGAATAGTAAATATGTGGGAATAGAAGCTGCAGATTTGGTGTATTTTATTTAAGGTTTTATAAACAATGGAAATTTTTAATTAAACTGTAATGGCGGTTTAAAAAACAATATACAGTTGACAATATGAACAAATCAAGTCAAATTTTTCAAATTTCATGGTTATAATAAGAAATTAATATAAAAAATATAGGTAACTTTGCTAATTACTACCAAACAAGATCTAAAATTTACACTGCAACAATCATTTCATGATAAATGTATAGAAATTTCTCAAAAACAAGCATTTTTTAAAAATCAATCAGCAATTTTAAGCTATTACCTTTGCCACCCCCGATATAAAAACTAGTACACGACATACAAATATACTACTGTGTCAATTCAATACACTCAAACAACTTATTTCATTTTACATCATACCAATTATTCATTAGTGGAGTATTCAAATTGAAATTTCAACATGATTACCAAATATTGAAAGTAAAATTTTATGATTAACCATTTTATTTCTCCGTTTCAACTAACCAAGTCTCAATTTCAAAGCTTTTCCAATACATACTCTATTAAGTAGTTCTTCATGTGAGAAATACTCAAACCTATTTTATAATTTTTATAAATATTGAGTATTTAAAAGTTGGGCAGCTAGGTCGGTAAGTGACATTCAAAAATATAAGTTATCCGTACAAATTTAAAACCCTGTATGTCAATTTTAAAAACTTTTCATTGTTTTTAATACTTAAAGATCATCTCAAGCTATGTAAATTAAAGAATGAAAAAAAAACAAGGAATTTGGTTAGATTTGCTCTAGAAATATTTTTTTTAATCCATTGTACTAACTCATCTGATATGAATTGATTGAATAGTTCCTTATTATATACAAATTTAGCTAAAATAATTCAACAAATTCGATTATATTTTAGTTAATAAAGAAGTTGAGATGACAAAAAAAAACAGATAGTCAAAAATAAATTAACAAATTTTTGTATGCCTTCTAAGAGCACACATTTTTGAGATCTAATCTCACTCTTTTATATGGTTACAATTTTTTTTAATAAAAAAATGTTTCAATTAAGCTAGAGAATATAATACTATATACACAAATTTAAAACATTTATCTAGTCCAGTCAAAACATGTTTTTCATATACAATTACATTTTAAAGTTTATGTTGGTCGTGGTCGGGCACAGTGCGCCATCTTCCTTAAAATGACTGAACTACTGCAGAATGGACTAAATAAACAATTCTAGTTATTTATACTGACGTTCAAGCCCTTATAATTAATACTTAATTATTCTTTGGTGAATTTTTATCAAAAGTATCTTATTTTGTTTCCAAACGTTTGACTGGAACGCCAGTGAAAATGACATTTTGTAAAATTATCAAAAATCCATTAAATGGTTTAATAAAAAAAAATCAAGTAGAAAGATATAGCAAAATTCTTGTGAAAATTTATCGGACCATGTCGCAAGAGTTGAAAGATAGGGGAATATGAACTTAGGTGAGTAAGCAATTTTTGCAGGATACAAGGTAGTCAGGTACTTGGAGCTAAGTGGTCAACACTATTAAGCGATTTTTTACTCTGCCCAGCAATGGTAATTCACAAAATCTCCCAATCGAACAACTATATTATGTTAAATATCAAAACAGACTCGAAAATCTAAATTAGACACTCACCTACTCATTTTTGCACTGAAACTTAAATAGACAGTTACAAAAATGACAGCTTGTAAGCGCTGTGTGGTTTATTCGGAGATTTTATGTTTGCAATTAGACTATAGTATTTACAATACCCTGAAGTAACTGACTAGGTCGCGCTACGTATAATAATTAACTATTATCTATTATTTTTTTAGTGTAGCACGCCGTCTCAAGTGGCCAAACCAATGCTGTGACAGTGAAACATGTTCGCTACCACCAGGCGCCATTAAAAGATATTTTGGTTACATGTATTAATATGAGATTTTGAATGTCGTCCCAAAGGTCGTCACGCTGCTCACCTACTCGACAGAAATCAAATCGAAAGGTAAGTCCACTTTTACAACAACATTTTCCTAAGAAACTTGTTTAAACAAGTTAAACGTGGCAACGTTTCAAATCGCTATAGGATGATAAAATCATTTAAATAAAAACCTTGTATTGTAGTGGAATCACCTTGCAATTATTGGTCTTTAGCAAAAATTCTATTAGTGACTAGTAGTAAATCTTCTAAATTACATTTTATTATACACATATTTATTTATTTAACGACTATATGGCAAATATGTAATTATCCTATATTTAGAGTGACGCACAGTCACATCTAAAAGAATTATTGTTAAAATTGTGTGACTTTCTAAAGTTGCTAAAAGACACTGAGTAAATTATTATATTCTTAAAACCACAAAAACATACAATTTATACTTGAATAGGTCCATTCACAGTCTCAGGGTTGGCAACACTTCAGGCAGTTGTCAGATCAATGACGTCAGAAATTATTTTGACAACAGCTCTGTGGTAAAACAATAAACAAAGCGTTCAGAACACGTGGTACTTAATAGTGAGGTTATACTGATTTATAATGATAGATCGTGTTTGAGTTTAGTTGGTTTTGCTTCAGTGTACTTTTAATAGTTATTTAACCAACAAGTGTATTAATGAGGGCCATTTGTATCAGTTGTATTCGTTTTTCTCAATATTTAAAAACCAAAAATATTTATTTGTTTCATAGGTAAGCTCTCTCAAAAATAAATAATGACATTGAAATGTGACAGAGATGGTCGCTGGTTCAAATGTCACTGTTTTCATTTTTCTTAAATTCTTTTTTGGATGTCTTGGCACTAATAATTATTATAATTTTGTTGAATAATAAAATAAAACGATAGGTCAGTCAAAAACTAGAAGTATTATATACTAGAATTAATATATTGAAGACGTAATTGTATGTTTGGTTGCATACACCACAGATGTGTGTTGGGTTGCCTGCAGAAAATCGTTGAGTAATGCAGGTAAACAATGAGGGTCATTAATGTATGATTTTGTCTAATTTTGAGAACGTTAATAGCATATATTAATACAGGGTCGACGGAAAAGTTATTTTAATTGTTGAGTTTGCATATTTAATAATATATAATATAGGTTAGTAGTTGTTTGATAATTATTGATTGTGTTGATTGTTTTACCACAGAGGTATTGTCAACTGTCAACTGTCGTGGACATGCCCTATTGTATGCATGTCTTTTTCTAGGATAAAGTAGATGAAAAACTACAGCTTGGCAACGTCACAAAATTTCGTTTTGCTGCGTCATCTTTTTATCGTGAATAAACCATAAAACCCAAATCATTTCTTTACCGGGTGAGTTCGATATTTAAATACACTCAAACAAAAAATGTGCGAGAAGATTTTCTACGAAAATTATCAAAAATGTTAATGTAGATTTTGGAAATAATAAGATACCCAGCGTCCCAAATTTCTGTCGAAAGTACGTCGTATCCTTTTAGACCCTGGTTTATATAAAATCGCCTAATTTTAATCGGACTGATTCATGATCTCAAATATACTCGAAATTTGTATAATTGCTACTATAAAATTTTGGCCTAAGCAATACATTGGAGGGCTGCTACCACAGTGTATGGTAATAAGCTAAAAAAGTGGCGCAACCCTTGGCCGCAGTACTAAGCGATCCTGCGTTAACACCAACGGAATGGCACAGCCCTAGGCCTGTCGGCCCCTTCCTTCACTAGTGGCTTGTGGAACTCTCGGCCTGGTCTAGAGTGTATTGTGGCCCAGCAGTGTTCACAGTAGTACTGAAAATTTTATATTATTTTAAAAATAATCAAGAAAAAGTTGGTAACATTCATAATTATTAATATAATACTCGCCAAGATACTTTTTAACAAAGCCACAGATTATTTTTTTGTACTATTTTTTCTTACATTAATGTTATAAATGATAATCTCTGTTTCTAATTATCTCCACTATTTAATAAAATAAATTATGAAAAGATATTGATAATTAATGATAATCTAATGATTGACTTAATATGTGTGAATAGAAAATAATATTACGGTATACTTTGGCGAGTATTATACCTGTCTATTTATTCCGAACGCCTTGTATATCTAAACTACCCTCTAGTAGTTGTTTGAATATTCAAAATTGGGTATATTTAACAAAAAAAAAAACAATGTTTTATGCTAAGCTAATTTATCTACACAAAGAATTTTTTTCAATTAACACCGTAGATTAAAAAAGTTGAAAAAAAAAATAATGGCCAAAGTTGCCAGCTTATAAAAATCGATGGAACACATTCAGTTTGCAGTAGGCAGAGCGCAGCTCAGGTGAATGATCTTTCTATCGCCTTCCTGGCATTGTAAATACCGGGGTAGTACGATAAGGTATCAGAAGTGGGATATCCATCGGGGCGGAGCTGCCAACGCAGAGTATTGAACTTGAAAAATGCTTTTTTTTTCAATCCAAAAAGATTCTTTTTTAAACAACGTCTCGCGTGTCAATAATGAATTAATTTGCTTATACTACATTTACACAATATGTGCATTTTTATTCTAAGAATATACTTTTTTTTAATATTATTGAAATAATAGTTGTATAATCAATTTTAATAACACAGATAGGTCGTTTGTTGTACATTGTTTATACGAAAACAACTGATAAATGTCATTATCTTCGTTTGTTTATATTGTAAACAATTAATAATGGTAAATAAATATTTTGAAATTCAAATATTCCAATTTATTATTGAAATTGAAACCGTATTATTTCGACCGAGAAAACTATTTTAATCTTTCTCTCACATACAGGGACGAATCAATAATTATGTAGGCTTCTATTTAAATTTTAAAATACCAAACTTAATAATTAATCTTTTGCCAATATCTCGAAACTTTTTATCCACTTAGATACAAAGAAAATACTGTTTCCCCTTTACAAAACTAATTTTTAATTTACAATCCCCGTGCTCGACAGGATATCCTGCATTACGAATCTACAGATTAAACTACCTTTATTTAAATATTTGACATTTCACTTTATATTTTTTTATTCAATTGTATGTTCCCATCTTTAAGTAGTCCTGGAAAGTAACGAAGGAATGTAGGTAAATATTTATATGTAGAACTAACATTATTTTTGCCTTTTGCACCTTATCTCCAATTTTTATCATATATTTCTGAGACGCCCTGTATACAATATGTCCCTCTAAGTTGGAATCATATGGAAAACTTATTTATATTATTAATTTTAGAAAGAAAAGTTATTTCTCATAAAAAGTTCTGCATTATCTAAAACCTAGAATACAGTCATCAATCGTATACGAGGTTTGTCAAAAAAATATAGGTTTCACTCAAGAGTAAAGTACCCTTAAATTTGACAATATCGAAAAATGTTACTAATAAAGGTTGATCGGAATTAAAAACTACAATTAAATATGTAATTACATTCATTTAAATTGAAACATCAGATTATTTTATTTTTTACTGTTTCTCTTTTGACTGAACATTTATTTCTTTTGATTACGAAACACATGATAATCTTTTAGGTTTTCAATGTTTTTTAATAATTTTGCATTTTTTTTTTATTAGAATTCAAGTGCCTCGACAACTAAGGTACGTTTACACCGGGCGTACCAAATTTTTAGTCCGAGGTCTAAATGACGTCACGTGTACTTTACTTTCGGTGTAAACACCCAAGGAGTAAAATTTGGTACTCGAATTTGATCCGTCTCAACTAGGGTGGATTAAATTCAACTTTTAACGGTGTAAACACGGCACATCAATATTCGTGGACCAAAAAGACAGTTTTCTAAAAGCACAGAGTAAAAATAGGTCGCTGTCACGTAAGATCGGGTCAAAATAACCTAAAAAAGCTGAATAAAATAACTAAATAAAAAAATATAATAAAAATCTACCATAAAATTAACTTAAGATTTAAGGTTATGTCATTTCAATATGAAAATGTCAATTATTTTGGTCCCAGACTTTGAACCTGGACTATTTTAATCCAGCAAAACAGTCAGTATAAACACTAATGCTCTAAAATAAATAGGTCCACGATTTGGTCCTCAGTCCAAATTGCTCCACACGGTGTAAACTAACCTAATGGCCATTGGCACTATACAAAAGACAAAAGGACATATATAAATACATACACTATCTTAAAACATAAAATATGTAAAATACTCGGTAAAATATAAATCTAGTTTATATTTTGTGGTAGAGGTTAGTTATTTTGAGGAATTTCAATGTCTTTGAGATTTCAGCGGTGTATTTTACGTACGAATAAACGAACACAAAAAATATATCAAAGATAGGGAATTCTTTAAGTCAGCTATTTGCAAACATGCTTGGGAAGAGGGTCATCAAATTCAATGGGATTCATCAAAAATAATATTAAAAGAACCTAATAATAAAAGACGGAAAATCAAAGAAAGTGCTTTAATACAACTAAATGCAGATAAATGTGTAGCTAGTATTTCAGCCGAATGTAGTCAAATTTGGTTACCAATGTTAGAAAGAGAAATTTCCAATAATCAATTACCTGCGTTATCAGGATAGCATCATAAGTTTTTATCCAGGTTTTCTTATGATTTATAATTTGAATAGTTGTTAATCGATACACATTTCAATACACAAAATCACAAAACTGAGTATACATATTTCAAAAACTTGAATATTCATAAACAAAAAAACTATCAAGAAACGCGTTTTATTAACAACATTTCCAATATAAGCGGAAAAAACGCGCTATCCCAATAAAAACCGTTCCTGGAACGTGCACTTCACTGGATTCCATTTCTAGTAGACTATCATATCGTTGGAATGTCATAAAATGAAATATTTCATTTCACATTTTGCCACAAATATGATCTACTATGAATGGACCTTAATAAAAATTTGATAACAAAATTTTGCAGTCTTAAACTTCAAAATAATTTTTGATTGTCTAGTTGTCAAATTTTTTCTGTTGTGTCAGTTAGGGATAAAAAATTAATTTCTACTTATTTTTTCTTGACAACGGTAGCTGGAACGCTACCGAAACGTTGAAATGAAGAATTTAAAAATATTGTGGTTTAATTTCCCAAGAAATTGAAAAAAGAATGAATAATATACCACAAGGAACATACAGAAGATAATATTTTTTGACAAATCTCGTATACGACTGAAAAATTTGATGCAGAACTTTATATGAAGAATAACTTTTCTTCTTGAAATCAATAATAAAAAAGTTTTCCATACGATTCCAACTTGGGGGGACATATTGTATAATGCAAGACTTTTAAATTGTAAATACCTAAAAATATAATTATTTATCGACATACTAACCAATTTAAACGTTTTTTTTGCTCACTTTTCGTTCCACCCTGTAAAGCTTTCAACTTATCACCGTAAACATTATTAAATAACAATATTTAGCAAACAACTAATGAATCAGCTTTTTTTCAACAACATGCGTATTATCACCATCATATATAATGATAGTAAATCCATTATGTGTCCATCATGTCCTTCACGATTTAACACCGCTTTCTATCGACGGATGTCGGTGATACGAGGGGTATCGCATAAATTGGAGCTTGTAAAATTTTTTGGTGTAATTGTAGAGGGTCGTTTTTAATCAACTTTTGTTTGATAACCACAAGGGGAAGTTCGGAAATTTCGAATATTAACAAGTATTCAATAATGTCAGCCTGAAAACATGTCTCTGACTTCCTGTATATTCACGTTTCAGACAATAAAAAATCTAGTGTAATTAATATAAAGTGAGATGGGACTGACCTGTAAGCAAGTGACATTTGCACAGAAAAACGGTGCAAATTTCCCTCCACATCGTTGTCCCTGACATTCGTCACACATTTGGTCATCAAGAACGTATGGTTTAACTTCTACTCTCTTATCTATGTCGCCGTGTTGTAACTGTACAAATCTAGCGCTGATAGCAGCTATATAACTTTGTTGATTGCTAAAAGCCACTCGTCCAGCACCTTTAGGGTACTTTAATTCAGGATCGGTGTCGATTCCCGCGTAACATACACCTCCGTATAATCTATCCATTATCATTGCTAATTCAACTGTAACAAAAAATTGATTTTCAATCATGAGGTGATTTAGAAGTAGTTGTACTTACCAGCCTTAAGGGGTCGTGGTACACCACCTACGAACACAGTTTTTCTAGGGTCTAAGGGCATGGATGCGTCCAAAACGAAGTCTGCATCCGATAATCTCCAAGGTCGTATTTGTACAGGTTTGTCTTTGATTGTTGGCGACGAAACGCATAAATATAATTTATCTTCGTCGGTTATACAGGCGTCGATTAAGCTTTGTACAGAATTTTCATCCTTGAAAGAAGTAAAACGGTTTTTTAAGCGAAAAAAATTCCAAAGATGCTCCAATTACAAAGGCTACTTTTGGTTGGTATACAGTTTGTGCTTAGCTATAGCGAAAATAGTTATTCTTTAAAAATGTTACTAAAACCCTATAAAATGTAATAAGTTCTTCAAAACCTGCTTTATTTTATAGTTTTTTTTGGGCGATTTATTCTCTTTTTGCAGGGCTAATAACCTAACATGTCCTTAACATGACTGTAAATTGGAAGCAAAAATAATGTACAGGGTGAGACTTATAAAAAAAATTATATAACAGTGCATTTGAATGAAAACTGTCTTAGCTAAAATTGTACTAATATGCTCTTTCGGTAGATAAACTATCCAGGACACTTCAGTAAAAAGGAAATTTTCCGAAATTACCGGATTCGCGAAATACCAATTTTTTATTAAATAACATTTTAACAAATAACACATTTATCCATTTGTGGATGCTCTCTTTACTTGGTATTTTGCAATTCCACAGGAAGGTTCTGGCCCTATCATGACCTCCGCTGCTTCCTGCTTGGCTAATTCATCAGCCCTTTCATTGCCTTTTATTCCTTGGTGGCCTGGTACCCAGGCTAGGGTCACTCTATTATGACTGCCTAGTCTGTTTAGGGCCTTCCGTCTCTCCCACACCAGATTTGATGTTATCTTATATGAGCGTACCGCCTTAAGTGCTCCTTGGCTGTCGGAGTAGATGAAGTTTCTTTGGTTATCGACCTCCTGTCTCATCAACTCTTCTGCACAGCATTGCACCGCCAGTACCTCTACCTGAAATACAGTAGCATGTTTCCCTAGGCTTAGAGAGATCGTGATCTTCTCTTGTACCCCATATATTCCGGCTCCTACTGCGGAGTCTGTTTTCGACCCATCAGTGTACCAGTTGAGATTCGCTGTTATAGGAAGCCCTGCTTCCCAGTCCTTTCTCTCTGGAATGTAAACTGTATAGTCGTTTTTAAAACTATATTTTGGGGCAATCTGATCCGTTGGCATTCCCAGTATTGGATCTGCCTTTATTTCTTCATATAGCTCTTTGTAGACCTTACCGTGTTCTTGGCTGATCGGAGAAGGTCCCTGTAATAATCTGTGACTAACAGATCTTGCATTTCCTTGTATGAGGATATGTAGTGGTGGTAGGTTTACTATTACCTCCAGGGTCGGAGTCGTTTTCATGGCCCCCGTGATACTTAGGCAGGCCTGCCTTTGAATACCACTTAGCTGCCTCTGCGCTCCAATCTGCAGTGTCCTGGTCCACCAGACAACTGATCCATAGGTTATCATTGGCCTCACAACCTGTGTATATAACCATTTGGTCATGTTGGGATTTAATCCCCAATTCTTTCCACACATTTGCCTGCACCTTCCAAGGCGATTCTGGCCTTGTTTGTGGTTTTTTCAATGTGGGAGTTCCATGTGAGCTTTTGGTCAAATATCACCCCTAGGTATTCAACTTCTTTCGCAAATGGAATTTCCACTCCGTTAATTTGCGGCTTTTGTAGACCTTGCAATTTTCTCTTTTTTTTGTAAACGGTACCAGTGCAGTTTTGTGGGGGTTCACTGCCAGTTCTTCCTCCCTACACCAACCACTCAATATATCAAGCGTCCTTTGAGGACAACTCCTTTCCACCCCCTCCATGATGGTTGCCTCCCCCAGGGTGGATGTGATTATCCTATTCCCTAGAATGTGGCCACCTAACAGCCCAAAATTAAATCCGGTTGACTATTTAATTTGGGGAATTTTCAAACAAAATTTGTATGACGGACAGCAATTTGAAACAATCGAGCAGCTCAAAGAAAGAATGCAGTTTTTTTGGAACAATTTTGAACAGGGTGCTATCAATTTATGATGCAGACGACTTCAAGAAGTGGTAAACAATAATGGTGGGCACATTCATAATATTTTACTCTGAGTTTTAAAGTTACTAAACTGTTTTTATAAATGTGTTATTTGTTAAAATGTTATTTAATAAAAAAATGGTATTTCGCGAACCGGTAATTGCGGAAAATTTCCTTTTTACTGTTCTGGATAGTTTATCTACCGAAAAAGCATATTAGTACAATTTTAGCTAAGACAGTTTTTCTTTGCAACGAGCTCAAATGCACTGTTTTATAAATTTTTTTATAAATCCGACCCTGTTCATTATTTTTGCTTCCAAATTTTAAGTCATGTTGAGGACATGTTAGGTTATTAGCCCTGCAAAAAGAAAATAAGTCGCCCAAAAAACAAATAAAGTATCTTCAATTAAAAAATGTATTCCTTTATTTCGGCCCACAGTGTATATTATGTTCCGCCTATGTATAAAATTACGTAGTTTGTATAAATAGGTTACTAGTAAAGAAATCTCTTAAAAATTGAAATCAAGTTGGACCTGTTTACAAACTGTGGGTTATATAATTGAGGTGACTGTACCCAGATACTCTTAGAAACTTCCTCGTCTCTTTATGCGATCAATAAGTAGCTCTTACAGCTTAAATGGACTTCACGCAACCCGGAAAACACCTCCTAGCTCATCACTCAAAAGGGGACCTCGTATTTTATGGGAAAATTTAATCTCCAACAAATTAAAATTTAATGTTTACCTGAAATAATAAAAAAGCGTAGCCCTTCGGTGGAAAATACGATTTGCTTTCTGCTTTATGCGGCCAGTCGACAACCAAAGGTCCGAATCTCCTAAAACTGACTGTGATTTCGTCTTCGTCTATATCCGGGGGTAGTCCACCAACAAAAACCTTCCTAGAAAACCTCTCGCCGCCTTCCGAACCCTGCGAATGTGGTGAAGACCTCGAAGGTGAACTCATAGGTTGCGTTCCTAAGGTACTATCGACTAGATGACTAGGTTCTTCTAAAAGGACAGGTCCAGCCTGATCCTCCAAACTTGGAAAATAGTGCGATTTACCTGAAATAAAACAATTGTTAAATTCAGGACACTCAAATTAATTCAATAAATAACAAATTTTACAACAGGAACTGCGGCTCCCATTTCAAAGTGGAAAAATGGAAAATCTTTTTATACCACAAATTTTACACCAACTTAAACTATAATTTGAAAATATTTTGAAACATACAGGGTCTTCCAATAAAGTGTGGCGTATCAAAGTTATATTTTTTTCTTATGGAACACCCTATATTTTATTGCATTTTCTGATTGCCTCTAAAAAATATGATACTTCTTCATAATGGTTCCCTATACCTAAATACTGAGTTATGCTGACTTTTTAAAAAATGTAAACATTTCGAAAAAAATTTATAATATATTAATATAATAAATTCTAGCAAATTTTCTCTTACATCCAAATAGTTGGACATTTGTGGAATGTATTCCACGGTCGAGTACGGAATATCTCTTTACAGGGTGTTTTCGTGCAATTTACAATTTTCTTAAATTTTATGCTAAATCGATTTTAAAACATCTGCACCCTGTAAACACCCTGTAAAGAAATATTCAGTACTCAATCGTGGAATAGAAAATTTGCTATAATTTGTTATATCAATGAGTTGTTAATTTTTTTCGAAATGTCCTAGGCTTACTTAACCAAAATCAATTGCAAAAGCTTGTGTTTGGGATTTTGGTATTGATCTTGACAAACTTTTTCTATAATTTCTATTCTTAATGATGCAAATCTTGTCATTTGTGAAACCAGTCGATTCAAATATGGTAAATTTCTGTTGTGGAAATTGTTATTTATAGATTTAAATTGATAATTATGGAAAAATTATTTATTACGTCATTATAAATCGGGGAAATCCATGTAATTTATACTGTAGCACTTTTTTAATAACAATAATTCATTTATATAATAAATTATAACCGAGATAATTTTATTAGCCTAAATATAGTAAACCGGAATATATCAATCCAGAGGTACCCAAACTTTATGTCTCGTGCACCTAGGTACTTCAAATGTATTTTTGACAGCTGGTATTATTTTTACGCTTCAAACTATAGTGTATAGTAAATAATGAAAAAATTGACGATTCATAATAAACATAAGCATCAGTTTCAACTGTGCAAAGATGCCTAATTTCATGTTTGTCATTTGAACAGTTTATTTCATTTTTCGATTACAAATATGGCCATAGAAAATAAAGTGGTCAGATTTTCATTCAGATTTTTACGCACGCAATTTGATATTTGCGTAGCCGGGGCGGGTAGCTAGTTAATTAAAATAAGAGGCCAGTCTAGCTTTAAAATTCCAGGAAGGATTTAGAAAAACACTCACGAAAAAGACATTTCCATATTTTCCTACTTTTCTCCACTTCTGTTATCATTTAGAGCTGTTTTATTTTCAGAATTAATATTGAATTTTGAACGTTAAAATTCTTCGTAGATGGTGATATATATATAAAGCTCAAACGTCCAAAAAATTATAAAAAAATATAGAAAAAAATCACACAAGTTTGTAAGTAACATCTGTCTGAAATTCGACAATTTTTGCCTCCACTTGAGTGAATAAATACAAACATCTGTGCTTACCTTTATTAATATACCACGTATCAGACAGAACTATTTGCGTTTGAATCTATTTTCGGAACCGGATGGCACGATGAAGTTTACCCGTTTACATCTCCCGTTGTTTCACTCATCCATGATACGCTATATACTTGCATTTTATACCCAATTATACTGATATTTTTATTATTTTTAAAAATATTTTAAAATACAATTTCATTTAGTCGTAGAAAAAATATAGCGTATAACTCGCGTCAATTTTTTATCTCGGTTCGTTCTCGTGTGAATTAATTCGTTGGACAGAGGCCAAGAAGAGGCCATGTAAACTCCACTTTCTAGTAACGTACAGGGTGAAAGAATGAGCAATGGATGGACAAAAACGCAAAAGTTGGTTGTTATTTCATAACTGTATGTATCAAAGAAATGGATTAATTAATTTGACGGTAATAAAAGATTGACCACTGGCAAGCTGTCAAATATATAATTTTCAATTAGATTTACCTATGTAATATCTAAATTTGAAGCGATCTATTTAAAAAGTGAAATTTTTGTCATTTTCTTGATTAAAAAAAATTAAGGCGCGGTCGAGGATCGAACCCGCGTACTCTTCGTCAGAAGTCCGATGTTATACCAGCTAATCCAAATCACCTGTTATAATAGTAGGAAAATGTAATCATCTTGAAGGGTATTCATGATAAGTATGTATGAAGTATGATGAACAATAATAATTGCACTTTCAATTTCTATAATTATCCAACCAATTAATAATTGTAATAGCCTACCTATATTATATAGTTAAACTACTTGAATTTTTGTCAATATTGATAGTTATTGTTAATTTTGAAATCAATTAAATTGACTTTAATTGTAAAATTTTGTGTATTAATATGTCAGATGTTGATTACACATTTTTTGGTGAAATTATCACGTGATCGTAGGAAAAATACTGTACCTACATTACTCTTGCGAAAGTTATTTTTCACACACGCTATGTAATATACTATATTTCATGAAACGCACTCAAATCGTGAATGTATCTCTCAATCTAGCAGAATAGAAAGGAAATACAAAGAATCCTGACAATTTTGGTCCACACTGTACAGTGGGATTCGGATATTGAAAGTTCTTCATTATCAAAATTTTTGAAAAGTAAAAACATCATCCTTATAATCGACATTGTCAACAGCATGGCTTATTTTAGGGTTTTTCGCTTTGGTTTGATACTACTAGCCAAATTTAAGACAAAAATTGAAAATAATTCACAAACGCACCACTAGAAGCGCTTACTTCGTCGTCTGACTGACAAGTACACTGTCAGTTTTCGATACATTCTGAACGTACTCGTTATGTCATCACTCTTTTTTTGATGAGCGCGAATTTTAAACTAATGGCATTTTAATTCAAATAATTTTATCTTGATAGGTAATTTCAAGCTGCAAATTTGTTAAAGACAATCTCCTGGGCATACAAAATTATGTTGCACAAGTTTTTGTTGAACTACTATCTCTGAATTCTCAAAATATTTGAATTTGTCCATTATTGACCTAGGTTCATAATAGAAAACTATTAACCACTAATTGAGAAATTTAACTTCTCAGTTGGATAGAAGAAGCAATAATTGCAACTTCATAGCTAGTAGTGGATAAAAATTATTATTAACGTTTCAGCAAAAAAACCTTAACCCATTTTATACTTTATTTATCACAGTAAAAAATTTCTGTTTGAACTGAATAAACTAAACCTTGAAATTTATCAAACGGGATATAATACTAAGCCCTTACAGTTGTAATTGGATTTTGAACAGAAAACGTATAAAATTTCTTGAATTTTCTTTTGAAACATAATTAAAAAGAAGCAACTTTTAGATGAAAATGAAATATCGTTTTATGTTTTAAATTGGAAAAAGCAGCATGCTACCGAAGTCTCCAAGTATTATTTTAAAAGATATTTTTGGCCAGGAAAATGCTTGAAAATTTGGTTTTGGAAGGCCGAAAAATACATATTGTATAAACAAAAAACAGGTATTGAAATACGAGGGTGGTTTAACGAAAAAGTTACTTGTAGTCTTACTAAAACTAATTTATCTGTCAGATTTATGTACAATTTTGACAAATAACATCAAAAACTGGCGGAAACTAACAATATAAGTGTTTCCAGCCTCTGAAAAGTCACTTTTCCATCAAATAGCCCTCGTAATTTCTCGACGCGCTAAGAAATTCTTATTTGCCCACCCGGTACACTATTCCACTCATACGAATTGAGGTTACACCCTATAACAAATTGTCATATACCTGCAGAACATCTACCGGACGTTCTTGTTAGGAATTGAAACCATGACATAATTATATTATTAACGAAATTACACCAATAAAGCAAATGAATGGACCTGAATGTAATTTTGTCGCATAATACGTTTAGTGTTTATGTACGCTGTAGCATTTTAGTTTTATAAATCCCATTTGCAGTCTGCTCTATATACAGTTTGTCCGTTTATGACATATTCTTATCGAGTATATTTTCTTGTGAAATACGATAAACTAGGGCATGTTTATTATTATTTTATTTGTTTTCAATGAAACCTGTCGAACAGGTAGATTATATTTGTTTAATATACTTGCGGTATAATTTTACCCGTGGGAAACCTTATCTTATCTATTGAAAATAAAGTTGACAAATCAATAAAATTTATTTCTGAGACATGGGGTGTGTGTCTCATCTGTGTAAGCAAAACTTATAAGATCATCTTTTTTTCTCTCTATTCTTGGAAGTCCCACCTATCTGTAAATCAATTTTTTTAAATCTCATATCATTTGGTGGTTCAATTTTATTTGTAGGTTTTATATTTTTAATATACAGTGTGGAAATCACTTGGAATAAAATTCTTTATGTCATTATTTTAGCAAGTATGCCATAGTCAGTGTTGTTTTTTTTAATGAAACACCCTGTATATTTTTTATATTTTATTTTTACAGTTATTAAACACATACATAAAATACCTGATGTATTTGATTTTAATACATTAAAATACATGCTCAAAATGTTCTCCACCTAGTTGTTGGCAATAGCACAGTCTCCTATAGAACTCCTCCTTAACTTTGTTTAAAGTTTGAGGTGGAATATTCCGTATTTCTGTAGTTATCCTGTCTTTGAGGTCTACAATGCTAGTTGGTTGTGTTGCATATACTTTGTTCTTGAGATAACCCCACAGAAAAAAATCTAACGGCGTAAGGTCTGGCGATCTAGCTGGCCACTCAATAGTACCTCTTCGTCCAATCCATTTATTGGGGAAGATTTCATCTGAATAAGTTCTTACCATTAAAGCATAATGGGGTGTTGCCCCGTTTTGCTGGAACCAAACATTTTCATTCGGTAAGCTAGGATCTATTGCGTTGGTTTGCCAACGTAGGAATTACTTCATTTCTAAGCATATTTAAATATTTTTCAGCTGTCAAATTTCCATCTATAAATACAGGACCAATAATATGGTCGCCTATGATACCGGCCCAAACGTTCATCTTTTGAGGGTACTATGTGTCTCACGCATCCAATTAGGATTCTCTGCTGACCAATATCTACAGTTCTGTCGATTTACCTCTCCATTCAATGTGAATGTTGATTCGTCAGAAAAAAGAATGGTACCAAGAGCTATCTCATTTCTGTTCAGCTTAATCATCAATCTTTCGCAGAAATCCATTCTACGATCTGGATCGTCTTCCGTTAACTCCTACACAAAAGTTAATTTGTAGGGATGAAGTTTTTTTTCATGAAGACATCTTAGAACAGTTGTATTACTAACATTATATTCACGGGCAATTTGACGTGTACTTGAAGTTGGATTTTCTTCGAAAATTTAACAAAATATCCACTTTCACATCATCTTCAACGAAGTGTGGTTTTCTTTTCAATGGTTTGACATGTCCAAGTTCTCTGAATTGTGCATGAATTTTAGACACAGTGCTTTGTGAAATATTAGGCAATTCGGGATACCTGTGATTAAATAAGTTTGCCACTTCAACTTGACTTCTGCAGTTATCCCCGTACCCGATCATCATTAAAATCTCAATTCGGTGATCTCAGTTAAATATTTCATTGTTATGTCGACAAGGAAAGAATGTTTGACAAAGATTTTACTTTTTCAGTATAAACTGTCAACACATCAACAACTGACAAAATAACAATCCACATTATTTACCGATTTTGTCTAATTATTGGCGTTTTTAGGCAATTTTTAGGTATTTATGATAAAATACATGGGCGTAGCAGGTTTTGTTTAATATACAAATACGTCTAATAATTAGTTAGTTTAGATTTTTGATAAATCCATATTTAGCTAATTTAAAAAAGTGCCAATATTTCAAGTGTAATAAATTATTAATTTTAAAATTTTACCCTGTATAATTCATAATAATTGACCATACATTATTTAGTTTGTTGGAATCGGTTCATTAAGAGGATTTCAAAAATATGCAAATATACAGGTTGTTCCATTAAAAAAAATAACACCGACTATGGCATACTTGCGTGAATCACCCTGTACATTTAAATTTATGTTTACATAAGGCACAACTCAATTCAAAAGTTGACATGTCTCGGTATTTTTTATAATTTTCTAAAATAATGACATAAAGAATTTTATTCCATGTGGTTTCCACACTGTAATTTGCACGTGATATTATTTTTGGTAAATCACATGAATAAAATTTGAATTATTGAACGATACTTACCGTGTAACTGTAACGATGGAAACATATTTGTGTTGATAAAACCTGAAACAAAAAAAAAATTAAGGAAAAATACTGCTTGTGCATGTCACTGGATAAATCCACATCATCCTGATGAATCTGTCCAAGACTGCTCGATTAAGTTGAAAAACTTGTGGTTGATTACAGAAACCACCAACTTTAAAAGTAAAAAACCAGAAATTTTTGTTATTGTTAAAGTTATCAAGGCATTGATAAGAATCCGAAAAATATTTTTATTTAGAGTTATGGGTAGACCGAGTATAAACCTAACCATACCTCAATTACTATAAATTTCCTATTCGATTGTTTTCTTAATGTATTTTCGAACTCCTAGGTGACTTAATTCATTCGTTTGGGTTGGGCACAGCAGCCCAGGCACTTGAACTGAATCTTTGTACCATTACCCATGTTATCTACCTATGGAATCCATAGTAACAAACTCAATGAACTAGGCGAGAACAATATAGTCACCTTACTATGGATTCCAGGACACACTGGAATAGAAGGAAATGAAATAGCAGATGAACTAGCAAAGAGGGGGACTGAAATACCTTTCTGGGAGCCTGAACCCTTTTGCGGAATCAGCCCCAATGTAATATTGGAAGAAATAGGTAAAGCCGAGAAAAAGATAAGATCTGACCATTGGAAAGATCTAGTAGGGCTTATACAATCAAAGACTCTTCTGGGTGACTACCACCTGTTGAGATCAAATGAATGCATAAGTCAAAGTAAAACTGCGCTAAGAGTTTTAACAGAGATCTTAACGGGACATTGTCGCCTGAATGGGCACCTGAAAAAACTCAAAATAGTGGAGGAGGAAGAATGCAGATTTTGTGGAATGGAAGAAGAAACCTCCATCCACATACTTACCAACTGCCAGCACTTCAGAATCCCAGAGCACAGCACCTGGGAGCAATTTAAATTCTATAAGGGTTGTATAAACAGCTAAAAGATATATCTTATAGGATATTGAAATTCTTATAAAGGTCTACAAAACCATTAAATGATCCCTATACAACTAAAAAGGGTCCATTTTTATACAACTGTTTGTTTGTATAACAGTTCTATTAAAAGTTTCTACAACTCTTTTATGACTGTTTAATACACATGTATACAACTCTTAATATGGGATTGAAGCGGCACTATGAAGGTATTACAAAACAATTTTATCCCAAAGAAATGCCTTAAACAATATTTTATTGTAAAATGGAACGGTATACGATAACTGTTTTATAATGACGATTATTTAGGCACTATACAACTAACCTGACAAGTAATAATCATATTGAGAGTCGCGAAAAGTAGAGGTTGCCAAATCTCATAATATGGTAATAAGAATTTTTCCTACGACCACGTATGGAGACGTTATAAAGCACGTTTTTTTAATTTGGAAAGTAGCTCACATCACCATGGCATTGTCATTTGAAGGAAAACAACCTTCATAGAATCATTTGCTTCCTAACCTCAAAGTGGTGTATTTTGATATTGTTATTGTCTTGTCGGTCATATCAATTTGTGAAAATAATGTTTAAAATAGTCGAGACTATTGAGGAAGGTAACAAAGAACTCTCTCTCACTCAATTCATATACTTTAACTGTATGTGTCACCCAACAAAATAAGATATTTCAATGCAAAAGTCACTTCAGTTGTAAAACGCAGATTTTGGAACAAATTTATTCTGTCATACACAGTTTTATATCTATAAAGGAGATAGGCTTATAGTATTCAAAGTTCACGTATAAAAGTGTTTTATAATGCAACGCAATTGAATGCTATAAAATATTCATTATACAACATTATACAGATTCAATAAGACAAGCTTAAGTAACTATTTTATAATGTTGTAGCTGTTAGTTATATAGTATATTATAGAACTCTTATACAATAGGTATAAAAGTCTTATAAAATGATATTTTTGATACTGTATAAACTTGTTTATAAGGCATTATATCATTTTAAAAGAAATGATCGCATAATGCGTTATAGCATATATTGTAAAAGTCAATTTAATACAACTTTCTTTAAAAAACAAAATTATCGCAACAAAAGGCCTAATAAAAGCAAACAGT
>CAJUYG010002451.1:271-32061 GCA_910591675.1 Galerucella calmariensis | reverse complement strand
ATACAGTTCGGTTGAAGAATGATTCCATTTTAATTCCAAATTTTTATCGCAGCTCAAACAATTGCTACATTCATGGCATAGATAAATCAGTAAAAAACTGTTTATTGATGTATAAAGCTCCAAATACGAAAGAGCATTAACATATTACCATTTTAGACGTCTACCTCATTCCCATAGTTTCTTACTACAATTTTGACCTATAAATGCATTGGAATTGTTTTTCTTAAACAACCAATATTATAATTCTTATTTTTTGTTATTGTTCGGAAAATAATGCATTTTCTTAACCTTATTTTAACTATTTCCACAAACCAGACAAAGTTTTCGAGACATCTTCACTTGTCAGCAAACTGACCAGAATTCTTAGAAAGCCAAGAAAACAATAAACCAACAAAGCGTATAACAAAGAATGACGAATTATGAAAGATAACAATCAAAATTTGAATTTTCATTGGGTGAGTTCGAGAACGTCACACTGGTTGAAATTTTGCACTTGATTGGTGGTGGTAAAGGGCGATCGTAGTGCGACGCTCCATCGAATGAGTTCTCGAACGGATATCTAACGGATCTCGAACCATATGATAGTTATTTTGCAGTTAATTTACCTCATGGTGCTCTCAGCCTTGGACAGTTAAGACTTTATCTAATAGTATTTTATTGATGTATACGACGATTCCTTATTCATGTAATGGACTCACATAAGAAATTGTATGACATTTTTGCAACCTAGTTGAGAAGCAACACTGTCTTGTCTACTACTTGAATGTTTCAGTCTCTTCGTCGACCATTCAAATCACTGGATATAATTTTGCAAGTCCCCCATATTTTGGCAAGATTCCACAATGCACAGACTCCCATCACGCTTAAGAATTCAATATGAGAAAATAGTTTAATAACCATTTCAATAACATAATCTTCAGATGTCAAGATGATACTATCATACTACTCGTATTATAACGCCTTACAAATTTGAAGGTCACTCTTCAAAGAGTAGACCGACAGACAATCAATTACAGTTTTAGGTTGAACAGGGTTAGGATATCTTCACGATATAACCAACCATTCTGGTTTGTAATTAGAAGGGTTTCGGTGTATTTACGCCTTATCTCATCATTAAAGGTAGATAACATCTGTCCAGAAGCTCTGAGAGCATAATTCTGGACTGGAGATAGCGCTGATAATATTAATATGTTCACCCCAATGAAGAGAATGCTAAAAAATTGATAATAGCAACACCCCCATAACTAACCACAAACCAAAACTTTCTCGGCTCTGCAGCTTTTTACTCAATTACAGGAACTTCAACTTCAAAGCCTGAAAAGTTTTTTCGCCCATACGAATTCTCGTTACAAGCCAGAATGGCTGATTATATCGTTAATATATCTCAACCCCGTTTAACTTGGAGCTGTGATTTATTGTCTGTAGGGGCAAGGTAGTGTAGTGAGACGCGTTATTATAGTATTATACTATCATATTGATCTATTATTAACAAGCTCAACTTAAATATGACAATTTTCACAGGAAACTGTAATCAACATAATCTTTAATACTAATTTCAACACCAAGTGTAAAGAAACAAGTAGGTACTGAGGACATGAACTTGAAAATATACTTTTTTTATTTCGGTAATATAAAACTAGACAACTGATCGTTGGAAACCAGATATCACTTTTGATGGACGCAGAAAAATGAAATTAACGATGTTAAAACGAAACTAGAAGACTAGCTTCTTTGAAAACTGAATTTGTTGGTGTTCTGTAACTGAAGTTGAAAACAACCTGCACTACCTTATTTTAAATCCTTTAAGTTCTGTTCATTAATGTAATCCCACAAGTGATCCAGACTGGAAGTAGGTAATTGAGAATTGGTTACAAAATATATTACTTTAGTACTACTTTATCATAAAAAAAGCATGGCATATAAATCCAAGTGATACTAATGGTTGATAAGCGGGGGTTAAAAATTGATAGAAAGGTTAGAAAAAAGTTAACCAATGCATGCCGAAAAGAGTTTAGATTTTGTTTCCTTAAAGGATATTAAAAACATCAGTGGCATACATTTTGAGGCGATATTTCATTTGTGAATAATTCTCCAAATATGATTACTGATTAGGCCAGTCGGTAAGGTTCATTTTAGACCAAAAGTACAAGTAATTAACAATACGGCTGATTTTTTTTATAAGTACCTTGAAGTATGTAGATTAATATATAAAAAAGTTTGCCAGTAAATCGATTTCCCAAATTAGAAAAAAAAAAACAGGGAACTTTTTTTTCGAAATTTTTCGATATTTCACGCTGGGAGGAAGGTGGGGAAGAATAAAAAATACCACCGTGTAGGGAAAGTGTTTTGCAATAAAAATGGTCTCCTGCGTTTTTTTTCCGCTCAATGGTTTGTCCGTAAAAAATTCGGTAAACTGAGTATGTGTTCCGCATCCGCGCGACTCTGCTGCACGGCGGAAAAAAATATAAATATTCAATCAGAATTTTTTTTCAATCTTTAGTGAGAGTTAGGGTTGCAAATAATAAATAAAAGGTGATAAATTAATTTTTACATAATATTATCTTTATTATATCTTAAAATTATATACTAATCATCTTTTATACATATTCACTATATACATTTTGTTCGTTGAATATTAATCGTTATATTATATGAGTATCAAATTTTATTTGAAAAAATAAAGAAGATTCCTACCCGAATCTATAAAAATTGCTATTTTCGCTTATAATACAAAAAATCATTGAATCCAAAAATGTAGGTGAATGAATTAATTTTGTAATTATATATTCTTGATCTTAGAAGTTTCCTCAACATTTTTACGCAAACCCCATTAGCATTACTCCAGTTTTATCAAAGTTACAGTATTTAATATATATATTTTCTTGTAAATTAAGATTCCTAAGATTTACAAAATAATGATTATTATATAATATATTTTTTATTGAGATACTTGGTTTTTTATTAGAATATAATATTTATATTATATAATAATTTGAGTGATTTGCCAAAAATGATTATGTGCTATGCCAAAAAAAAGCCAACTTAAAGCCGACACTTTCCTCTTCAAAACACCATATTACAATTATTTATATCCAAATTATAACTGTACAATAGTTTATAATGTACTCCGCCGCGCTTCAGAAAATAGAGTCGCGTGGATGCGGAACACATACTTAGTTTACTGAGTTTTTTCCGGACAAACCATTGCTCGGACGAAAAAAACGCAGGAGACCTTTTTTGTTGCAAAGCACCTCCCCTACACGGTGATATTATTTTATTATTATTTTTGTTTACCTTCCTCCCAGCGCAAAACATTGGGAAATTCCGAAAAAAAAAAATTTCCTGATTTTTTTTCTAACTTGGGAAATCGATAGACTGGTAAACTTTTTTTATATTAATCTACATACTTTAAGGTACTTATGGAAAAAACATCAGCCGTATAGCTAATTACTTGTAGGTAGTTGTTACCCCTATCGTCTTGCATAGATGTGGAAGTTAAAATAACGAACGAATAAATAATATTTGAAGCTGTTTGTACAGTGAAACAGTTTTATTCTTATGCTAACTGCAGATTGGCTACCAATTTCTAATGCTACTTTTAATAAATAAAAGGTAGAACGTGTCGTGGAACACACGGTAGGAACTTTAGTTCCTTTTAAGCAAAAATTATGTGATACATCTGACGTTATAGATGAACAATTTGCATATTCCTCGGTGGTCGAGTAGTAAGCAAACCAGACTCTCACGCGGTAGACCCGGGTTCGATTCCCCGTAAAGAAGTTTTATTTTATTGTTAATTTTATTTTTAAATAATTATTCTGCTTGATATTAATAACGACAACAGGTAGACGTTTGAAATATTTAGCAGAATATTCATTATTATAGATAACGGTACGGTACCCTTCATGAGGGAGTCCGACTGGCAACGTCTACTTATAACAGCATCGTATATTTAAAAAGGGGAACCGTAGCATTATACAAATTGGACATCCAAGAACACTACGTTTACCACAAAAAAATTGGTGGAAACATAAAATTGAATTGTTAAATTTTTAATTTGAAGTTATATTACAGTTTATAGAAATTTTTATTTTCTAGATTATTTCTTAAGTGGGTTATAGAAATAATATGCTGTTCGACTCGTGTAGATTATCCATATCGCACTTGAACGATATGGCCATCATATCCACACTAGTTGCTCAAACTACTATTTCTATCAAAATATGCCCTTTTACATTTAAAAACAACCTGCCAAATGTCAAATCAATTTATCCATCCATTTTTAAGTTATCGAATTAAAGCATTCAAGTTTTCAAAATTTCAACACCCTGTATTTCGAAAAGTAAATGTGCTAGACCCCTTAATCCTCAGATCATTTTGTCCAAATTTACGAGAGGAATCTACATGCAAACGTTGTAATTACCCTTAACGTTCGAGATGCTTATACCATTTTTTGCGCGATCGTATTGAAATAAATTCCGAATAAAATAATTTAAATTTCTTCGAAATGAACGAAATGTCAAAAGTGACATTTATACTTCTCGATCAGTTTAAAATATATTTTGTATTTTGGTGAAATTGTTTCCTTACTTTTCGACGTCTGAACAGTAAGTACATCACTTACCGACGTGTTAAACTTAGAAACTGGTAAACACAACCTACCGTCCTGACAACCGATGCTGTAAATAAACAAAAAAGATCAATCGCGCGAAAAAAATTATGGAAATAATAGTAAAAAATGTATCCGAATAAATTCAAGTAGATCACCAGCACTGCGAATACCAGCATCGGTGGTTCAGTGGTAGAATGCTCGCCTTCCACGCGGACGGACCGGGTTCGATTCCCGGCCGAAGCATATGAATCGCTGCTTCGTAAACGAGAGAGAGACTCAGGAGAGAGCATACACACGCAAGCAAGGCACATAACGAAGCAACGTAACATAACGTAACGTAACGTAACGGTCAGATCTTTTGCGTCGCGACCCCTGGTCGCTCAAATATAACCTGACGTAAAGAACTAAAGTTCCAAAAACATTGAGCATTCTCGAACAATTGAGATTTTGAAAAACTCTTGGCAAATAACCATTTAATTTTTGTTATTTGTCACTAGTTATGTCAGATGTCAGTGAAAAAAGTAATTAGAAGAATAGAGATACAGCTAACTAGAAATGCTTCAAAAATTTTATCGAAAATGGACATACACAATTAAACGAATATTAACAAAAATAAATATAACCGACATTTCACATAATTATTGACAGAATAACAGAAATTAGATGGCTACTTGCCAAGAGTTCCTAGAATTATTGGCCACCGATATGTTGAGTATTCAGCTAAAAAGTCATTTTAAATTTCAAAATATACGCTTCGGGGGTGTATTCATAATTTCAATAAAGCAATTTAGATGTTCGCAATGATAGAAAACATGCAAAAATCTTATGTTTTGAATGGTAGACCTTATAACAATCATTCTTGTCAGAAAAAAAAACCCTTTTTGTTGGCCACACTAACCTTAAACTGAACTCCTCTATTCTTAACATAATATGTAATTGATAATAATTTTGAGGTTAAGTGTAAAATAACATTCATCTAATATAAGCAATGAGTGAAAACTAACATTATGACGTCACACGCGCTGGGGTTTGTTCGGGTGTTGTCGGCGTGTCTTCGGTACTGAATTCAGGAATTTTTATTTTGATATATCTTTTGGATTATAGCGAAAAGATAAAAAAAGTCTTATTATATAACTTATATGATCTTTCCATTTATCACAAAAAAAAATTCCTTTTCAAAAACCCAATTAAATAACTAATGTATGCCGTTAAGTTTGAATAATCCATATCAAACAGCATCCATTGGTTAATTCTTCTAAATTATAGATGTAATGTCATATTTCGAAAATTATTAATAAATGAAGTAAGTATAGCCACAAAATGTATGCAACATCTACTAAGATAACTAAATCCAAACCCTCTTCGGTATACATTAGTTAATTGATTTCTTTTCACTTTCTTATCAATTGAAACCCCCGCTATCCATCCTTAGTATCACTTGGATTGGTATGCCATGTTTTTTAGGATAAAGTAGTAGCCAAGGAATGCACGGGAATATATACGGGATCCAATAATTAACTGTAATAGTTTCGTGAGAATTTGGGTCTTGGAGAATTAGTGTTGCTGCCGAGACGAGATATTATCGTCTGGCCCTTTTTCGACGAGACGAGAGAGATATTTTCTCTCAAATAAAGCTCCGAGACGGGACAAGATAAGTACCTACTCTCTCTCTCTCGTAGAGAAATTCTCGTCTCTCTCGAGCAAAAACCGCTACTTTTTAGAGAATTTTAAAATCGTCTTGAATTCATTTTTGCGAAAATATATAATGTCTATATTTGGACCAGCGTTTTTGAGTTACGAGAACATGATCGAAACGCGTTAATTTTTGGAACTTTAGTTCTTTACGCCAGGTTATGTTTGAGCGACCAGGGGTCACGACGCAAAATATCTGACCGTTACGCGTTACGTTACGCTGCGTTATGTTACATTGCTTCGTTATGTGCCTTGCTTTTGCGTGCTTGTGCTTCCTTAGTATCTCTCTCGTTTACGAAGCAGCGATTCATAATAATAAATATGCTCATGCCCGGATTCGAACCCGGGCCGCCCGCGTGCAATGCGAGCATTCTAACCACTGAACCACCGATGCTATATTGAAATTCTATGCAAAGCTGGTATTCGCAGTGATAGTGATCTACTTGAATTTGTTCGGATAAATTTTTACTATTATTTACATAATTTTTTTTGCGCGATTAAGGGGTCTAGCTACTTTTCGAAATACAGGGTGTTGAAATTTTGAAAACTTGAATGTTTTAATTCGATAACTTTAAAATGGATGGATAAATTGATTTGACATTTGGCAGGTAGTTTTTAAATGTAAAAGGGCATATTTTGAAAGAAATTGTAGTTTGTGCAACTAGTGTGGATATGATGGACATATCGCACGAGGACGAAGATGAAGCACGACGCCGTAGGCGGAGTGCTCAATCGTTCAAGTGCGATATGGACAATCCACACGAGTCGAGCAGCATATTTTTTCTACGACCCACTTAGGAAAAAATCTGGAAAATAAAAATTTCTATAAACTGTAATATAACTTCAAATTAAAAATTTAACAATTCAATTTTATGTTTCCACTAATTTTGTGGTAAACGAATGTCCAATTTGTATAATGCTACGGTTTCCTTTTTTAAATATACGATACTGTTATGAGTAGATGTTGCCAGTCGGACTCCCTCCCTGGAGGGTACCGTATAATTATCTATAATAATCAATATTATGCTAAATATTTCAAACGTCTACCTGTTGTCGTTATTAATATCAGGCAGAATGATTATTTAAAAATAAAATTAACAATAAAAAAATTCCTCGCGGGGAATCGAACCCGGGTCTACCGCGTGAGAGTCTGGTGTGCTTACTACTCAACCACCAAAGAATATGCAAATTGTTTATCTATAACGTCAGATGTATTACATAACTTTTGCTTAAAAGGAACTAAAGTTCCTACCGTGTGTCCCGCGACACGTTCTACCTTTTTTTTACTATATTTGGCTTAAACCACGTCTCGTCTCTTGGAAACACGCTGGGGAATAGCCTTATTCAACTTAATAAAGATAATAGTTCAATACTATTATAACGCCTTACAAATTTGAAAATTACTTTTCAAAGAGCAGACCGTTCACTAAGAAGCAACATCTACTCACCTGGCTATATGAAACTCGTTGGTTGAAACGTCTTCCATTTGAAATAATGAAGTCTACATGTGTCATGGGCTACCGATTAGGTTATGTAAATAATTTTAATTAACAATTACCAATCAGTATTCCAATTTTCAAAGGTAATACCAAGAGTGATTCAAATTTTATCGATAATTTTTTCTTTTCCTCAAAAACTTGTTTATTTGGCAAAAATATGAAAACAAACCAATTGATAAAATCACGAGTCCGCTAGGACGAGGGATTTTATCTAAATTCGGTTTGTTTGAATGTTTTTGCCTCAAATAAACAAGTTTGAGTGATGAAAATAAAAAATTATGTGATAAAAATTTGAAGAGCGAGTTGTATTTGGGAAGATTATTTTTTCCAACAATTAAACATTTTGTATTAGGTACCTGAATGTTCAATATTCTCTTGGGTGATGGCACTGAATCGGTTTGTGTTCATTTTTCAATAAACTTCGAAGCACTTTTAGTTGTCAATAATGACGAATTCGAAGTAAAATTTTGACGTTTCAATGTAAACAAGGTATTATCGATGAGGAAGCAGAATTATCAGTATAATACCGAATGATTGGCTAGAATAATGTATTGCTATTGGTTAAAACCACCAAAATGTCAGATTTTGACAAGTGAAAAAAATAATCACTAGTAATACCACTAGAGGTCAAAAAATTTCCGAATTTAATTTGACCTCGTGTGGTACCTATTCGGTAAGAAAATTCCACACCAAATGTGTTTCCAACATCAATTTTCGTCTTTATCAAGTTCTTGCAAAACAGGTTTTGTCAACTTGATTATTCAGTTACCATGGCAACTCAGTGAAACTCTAAACTAGAAATTATTTCTGTCAAAAATTTGTCAAAACAGCGCTTCGGTCAAGAAAGTAAAGAAAATATTCGCCAGAATATTAAGCAGTTGACACCAGCGAATACTAGGAAATCGAAGGCAAGTGTATGGAAGCAGTTTATAAACTTTTGCACAGAAAAGGCGTATGATTTCGACAGAGCGGATATACCTGTGAAAGAAAAGGCGCTCATTCTTAAAGACTATACCTTCAACATGCGAAAAAAGAACTCCGAAGACTACAAGGAGAGTGTTATCAAAGTTCTATGGAATTTTACTGCTAAGCAGTTGCAGGAATATTTTTTCGAAAGGTATAATCGCAAATTTAATCCATTCTCTGACATAGAATTTGTCAACGCAAGAGCTGCAAAAAATGCTAAGCGTCGGAAGCTACAAATAGATCCAACCAAGAGAAAGGCAAGTTCATCCGCACTATCAGCAGACGAATTGATGAAGATTATTGAGCTTTGGGACAAAAACACTCCGGAAGGATTGCAAAGAAAGGAAATGAAGGAGCGGCAGCAACAATAGAATATTTTGTGGAGGAAATTGACAATCAAGGGAAATCAACAGGACGCATTGAGTATAACCCGGTTTTCTCCAAGACCACTTAAGGCGGTTCAAAAAGAATGGCCGACAGTAAGTGGCTTGTACCGAATACAGTCAATAAAGAATTATGCCCAGTAAGACTGTTCAAAAAACTAATAAACAAGCGAGATCAACTCATCAAAACGAATCGTTTTATTTTTAACTCCAAATCCAAACTGGCACCATCCCAATTTCAAAGGTTGGTACAAGAACAGCCCGGTTGGACAAAATACAATATCTTCCTGGTTCAAATCGGTGGCATCAGTGATTGGAATCGATGTCAATAAGATCAAGATAACAAATCATTCTGCGAGGGCCACTGCTGTTTCAACTCTAGCCAAAACGGGAATAGGAAAACAGCAATTAATTAAAATAACAGGGCATGGTAGCAGTCACTCCATAAAACCATATCTGCAAATTGACTCGGGCCATCATCAGGATATAATTGACGAAATGAGGTCTGCTTCAAACTCTGCAAAGACAGTCCAAGAATCTCTAAATCAAGAGCAAGCAACTTCGAATCAGCCTGCCATAGTATACAATAATTGCGTTTTCAATATAAACATCAATCATAATAATTGTCCATGAATTTAGAAAACATTTAAGCTTTTTGTTGAAATTAATCAAAATTATTATGTAAACAAATAAAAATTAGATTGTCAAAAAAAAATATTTGTCATTATAAACGTCAAAAAAATTTCCAGTATAATTCGCTGTTGGGTACCCACCAGGAAAAAATTTCCGATAAAATTCATCCGTTGCTATGGTGATCTGACAGAAATACACGTTCTGATTGGTTGAAAATCAAAAGTGTGGACTTTTCAAATGAACACACGATGTTATTTGTATTAAATTGTCAATATCCTAAAGATACATTACCAATCTTGATCAGATTAATACCTCTTAACCTCGGAGAAAACGCCAGTCAAAGTATAAGGATACTTGATTGCATAAATCGATAGGCCCTGATGATGCCAATGATGACTCTCTTGGGGAATTATGAAGAAGTTGTTGCTTTTTAGAAAGAATCGAATCTCAAAAGGACTGAGAACAGATTATGATAGATGGGGAAAACAGCTTAAGAATTTTAAGAGTTTTTTAAATACTCGACTATTTCAAAATTCGATGAATGATAATACAATCAGTATAAATAAATGAATAAGTGATTCTGTTAGAAAATATGGTTATTATTGTCATTTAGAGCCGGTTTTACATGAGATATTTATACTAGGTATAAATAACAGTATAGTTATTCTGGGAATAAAGTTATACCAGAATTTATACCTAGTATAAAACTAGTTGGTTTTACGATGCTTTTTTTACACCGGTATAGCAATTCTTGGAGTAACGTGAAAGTAGTTCATATAAATTGATATCTTCTGTCAGTCCTGTCATATGTGATGTTTTTTTCGTTAACCTTGAAACTTAACGAAAAGTGTTGTTATTGGATTTCTGCTGATTTCTTATTATTGATAACTTTTGCTGTCGTAAGATAGTCTATTTATTATTTTAAAATTGATTTCTATGAACTTCCAATATTTGAATCTTCCGATGAAGAAGATATGGTTCCACTATGAAGGAAACCAAAAACTATACGTGAAAGATAACTACTCAAATTCCTTTTAAATTATAAATTTTTGAATAATTCGTTATTGTAGGATTAATTACTTTGAAACCTTAGATGACGATGAGTTTGTGGCCAGATTTAGGTTAGAAAGAGCAAATCAGAGAAGAAATATCTACTAGCTAGCTACAACGCGTTCGTTTTTTGCTTTTAACAGACATAATTTATAGGTATATTCACTACAAATAAAAATAAAAGTTCATGCCTTAAAATCCAATTGTTAAACTAGTGTAAACAACCTGCGTAGAGTAACCGACATATCTGTCTGTTCGGCGACGCTATAGCTTATTCTAGACTTTCCGAGTATTCAATCCATGGTTAAACTTATACCTGCTGTATAAAACGCTAGAATACATCTTATACCGAGAGTAGGCTTACTCTTAGTTTATACCACTATTGTAAAACCGGCCCTTAATAAATTTATTGAATAAATAATAATAAAAACGTATACAACTGCTAAATCACCTTTATTATTGAAACTGTGTCTGTAATTTTAGCTATCTTTCCCAGGCATTCTTTTTTGTTTTTTTTTATTTCATATCTTTATATTGGAGATTGATCCATGATATCCTATAATGATTGGTTAGGTTAGGTTAGGTTTGTGGTGAGTGGGTCTATAAGGCCCTCCACTGCGACTCACAAGAGTCTATTGTGGCTCACACCTATTCAGATTTCACCAAACAAATTCAGCTTCTTAACAAAGCCGATTATTTTATTTGGTGAATGATATTTCAGGTCCGAGGGCGAGAGAGAGACCCTGCCAAACATCAGATACAGATTCGAGCCGCGGCGGGGCAGGCACAAATTATATGCTCTTCATCTTCCAAACAAAGACGTCAAGTCGGATCTTCCGACAGTCCAAGTTTTAGCATATGATGATTCAGATGACAGTGGCCTGTTAAAAGGCCTGTTAGACAACGTAGGTCATGCCTGCTATGGTCTAACATTTGTTTGGAGACATACTTCGAAGGATGTATAAAAGCCTTTGAATGAACCAATCCTGGTAAATTATGCCAGAAGTCTAAAGCTCTTTTTGCTGTCCAGGTATTTAGTGTTTGTTTGGCAAAACTTATTGCGATGTCAATTGTTGGTTCTGGTCCGATAGAAACACGTGCGGCACCCTCCCTTGCAAGAAAGTCTGCCTTCTCGTTTCCTTCCATGCCAGAATGGCCAGGGATCCAGACCAGCAATACTTTATTGAGTTCTCCTATTGAGAAGAGACGTTTTTGGTAGTCTAAAACCAATTTTGACGTTACACAGTGCTTTTAAAGCCGCTTGGCTGTCCGAGAAAATTTTTATTGTTCTATGTATGAGATTGGCTTGCTCCACACATGAAACAATGGCGTAAATTTCCGCCTGAAATACGGTTGCATAGGATCCTAGAGAGGTTGAAATTTCTGTCCTAGGTTTGCGCCCGTATACACCTGCACCAGAGCCTGAGGGTGTTTTTGAGCCGTCTGTGTACCAACAGCTGTCTGCTCTTAATAGTTCATCCTTACGGAGGACCCATTCATCTCTATTTGGAATTAGGATGGTGTAAGGCAGGTCGTAGTTTACTGTTGGAGGCATTATGTCAGGGGTCATTCCCAGAATACTGTGACTTTCACTGTCCGCTAGTATTCTGCTTCGTTCTGCATAAGCCTGATTTGTGCGTTTAGAAATATGTACAATTCTATGTATGTACCGTTGAGCTCAATGAAGTGTTTTAGAGCAGTTATGCTTTGTGAACCTGCCTATCATTTCTAAAGTTCGATAAAGTGTCGTACAAGAATGTAGCAAACAATATAAAGGTTTATATTGCTAAATAATAATAATAAATAAAGTTATATATTTATTTTTCATTAACAGCAAACTTAAAATAACAAAATTTGTTCATATAAAAATTCCTTAATATTTAGTAATGACCCCATCTCCCTCTAACACTTTATTAAGTCGACGAGGTATAGACATTGATTAAAAAATATAGTATAGATAAATAAAGATTTCTGGTTAATTCTGGATCGTCGCTTAGTTCGTCCCAGAGCAATTCAATTGCATTTACGAGGCTGTCTCTATTTTCAAGTTTGAAGTTGATATTATAAATTTTTTTCGTCATCAGGCCCCAAATATTTTCAAGAACATTAAGGTCGGGGCTCTTGGCAGGCCATAACATTGTCTCTATAGTCGCGTCATTAAACGCGAAAAAAGGCCTTAAAAAAAAATTTCGGGCAGCACCGATCGGAATGCGATTTTCGGCATTCGCTTGCAAAAATTATTTGTAAAAAAGTTACCTAGTTTTCATTTGTCCAAAATCAGAAATTGCATTGTTGCAGCCAAAAATGCATTCGAAAAATGCATTTTTTGAGACGCCCTTCGGACAACTTAATAACTCTGTAAGAAAGAGTCAGAACTGGCCCAGAATGGGTACTCGGGGGTTTTCGAGGTCGCTGATCACGATTATGATGTTCAAATTGACACCCTGACTACCTGGGGCTCAGGAACGCCGACGAACGTCATTTCCGTGGAACACTCCCAGAATTCGTGCGAGGAAGGAAAAACACTTGGCGCCCGGGGGTTGCTTGGGTCGCTGAATTCAAATATGGCATCGGCGAACACCCCCCGCACACCTGGTGCGCCCCAACCTGGACGTAGACGTCCTCTCCGAGAATTTTCCTGATAAGAGTGTCAAAAACAACCCAAAAATCATTGTGGGGGAGTTTTATGGGTTGCTAAAGCAGAATTTGACGTTGAAAACGATCCCCCGAGCACCTGGTGCACTGAAACCTGGACCTGAACATCTACTCCTAGGCTTTTCCAGACACATTCGAAAAAGACGAACCGAAAATCGTTAAGGGGTTTTTTTTGGGTCGCTGAATGCAAATATGACATCGGCGAACACCCCCCACACACCTGGTGCGCCATAACCTGGACGTAGACGTCCTCTCCGAGAATTTTTCTGACACATTCGAAAAAGGCGAACCGAAAATCGTTAAGGGGGGTTTTTTGGGTCGCTAAAGCAGAATTTGACATCGAAAACGATCCCCCGAGCACCTGGTGCACCGTAACCTCGACCTGAACGTCTTCTCCGAGGCTTTTCCAGATACATTCGAAAAAGACGGACCGAAAATCGTTAAGGGGGGTTTTTTGGATCGCTAAAACTAAACTAAATGAAATTAATAGTAGTAGTGTCCAACGCTAAAACCATTGGGCAGCTTTCATTGTCACTCAGCTTTGTGCACTACAAACTAACTTCAAAGTTTGGGAACTAATACATTAGGTGAAATAATTTTTCATCTAATTTGAGTTACTGAATTTAAATTGATAGAAACAGAAACTTCTAGGAAGCGATTCAAGTATCGATAATTGAACTCGAAAACTCAGGTTCCTTGTTGCGGATAAACTTGTAAAGGTGTTTGGATGCAGATAGTTTGTCCGGAAACTGAAATAGGAACTACGTAGCGATTGCGGCAATGGAAGGTTTGAAAACTATTTTAAGCCGCTAGCATCTACCAATTTGTTTGTTAACAGGCTGTTCTTATGATTCTTTTATTGTTTAAACTATCTACAAATAAAAACACTGAGAATAAATCAAACCTTAATGCGTGGAAATAGTTGAGATAAACGTCATCGCAACTAGCATTGTAGACCTCAAAGACAGGATAACTACAGAAATACGGAATATTTCACCTCAAACTCAAACAAAGTTAAGGAGGAGTTCTATAGGAGACTGTGCTATTGCCAACAACTATAGGTGGAGAACATTTTGAGCATGTATTTTAATGTATTAAAATCAAATACATCAGGTATTTTATGTATGTGTTTAATAACTGTAAAAATAAAAATTTTACCCTGTATAATTTATAATTGACCATAGATTATTTAGTTTGTTGGAATCGGTTTATTGAGAGGATTTCAAAAATATGCGAATATTCAGGGTGTTTCATTAAAAAACACAACACCGACTATGGCATACTTGCGTGAATCACCCTGTACATTTACATTTATGTTTACATAACGCACAACTCAATTCAAAAGTTGACGGGTCTCGGCATTTTTTATAATTTCTTGAAATAATGACATAAAGAATTTTATTCCATAAGTGGTTTCCACACGGCTTGAAGCCGGACAAATGAAGTTAGTTTATAATATTTACAAATGGGCTTTAAACAGGTTTTTGAAGATCCTAACTTTGGATAGCTAAAGACTACCAAAAATTAGTTATCATCAAATCCTACAGTTGATAGAGGGTGGTAAAAAGTGTAATTTGTCCAGTCAAATTAAGGCCAACTCTTATTTTATAACCGGCAGTTTAAATAATAAAATTATCGGAAGTAATCGCACAAGTGAATCAAAATTACCGATAATTTTGCATGACAGCGTGTTGTCTAAAAACTGCATGAGTTCATTTTCATATTTTAGAGAAAGAGTCCGACACCGAAGGTGGAAGGGTCTTTTAACAAAATATGAAAATGACCGAATGTAGTTATTTTCAAGGCAACACACTCGGATGCAAAATTATCTGGTTATTTTGATGCACGGGTGTGATTCGGGGGAATATTTCCCGAATACCAATATTGGTTTAAATATTAAATTCCTATTTCTTTTTTTTTAATACAAAATATCCATTTTAACACATGCTGTTAGGTACAAACAAAATAAAAATACCTAAAAATCCGATTTTTTCATAACTATTTATAATAGAAACAACGAAAATATATAATAAAATGATTTTTTTAAAGTAAACCTAGACTAAAAGTTGCAGGATTTGCGCAAAAGCTCATAAACTGTCGCCACACGTATTGTCTGTTGTGTTTGGTTCGCTTTCCATCACTTTATTTTCTATAATTCACAATGAGACATTCAAGAAATATTTTTTGACATTACCTGTCAAACTGATTTTATTTTTAATAATCATTGATTCACAATGGGATTACCGTGGATACGTAAACAATGCAATTATCGCAGTGCTCTTTCGGTTTCTACATTGCAGTTACCGCTGTAATCAATCGATAATTGCACTCCTCTCATGGAATTTTTTACACATGAGGAAATATTCCCTTAAATTAATCCAGACAGAATCTGCAGAATATGTAATAAAAAGTTGTCTACCATTTACTTTTTCCAATTTGTTGTTCCATGAAGCTTTTTGAACACTTCTGCAAAGTTCAATTTTTTCACTAAATTAATTGGATAATCAAACTAGTCACTCTGCAAAAGCCATATTGTTTCAAAACTGCGATCGTTGATCTTGAAATGAAAATCTCACTACCATCAACTAAGTGTATCGTAGTTTTTTTCTATCAGTGTGAACACCATGTTCTGTTTTATATACTTCATCGATGATTCTCTCTTTTATAAATATTTTGTCTTTTTGTCTTGGTTGTTATTGATATAGTATTTGAATAAATTATCTTATTATTGATCACTCTTGTTATAGGTAGAAATGTATATTTTCTTGAAACAATAAATAGGTTATTATTAGTCCAAACTTCTAGCCATGATTATCACTATCAACGAATAATTCATTAAATTTTATACAATCTTGGTGCTATACCTCATACTTAGCTTGCTTGTACAGCTATGGAAAATGGTTACTCTACGGAAATGTGATCGATAGGTCGAAGTTAAAATCCAGGTACAGGTTAATGAAAATGCAAAAAACATGCTTTTGCATGCGAATTGAAGTAAAAAAGGTACCACAAAAAAGGCATGAGGTATTCTGTTATACAGGTTGTGGAGAATATCTCCTGCTAAACGAAAACTACTGATACTAGATGTGATTTTATGTCCATCTTACCTAATTTACCTCTACTCAAATGTTCCTAGTATCTCAAAAAAAAACCGCTGGCCACAAACTTTAAAAGTATGTGTGTATAACCCTTGATGAGTTGTTTACCTGTTGTTTGAGCATGATTTAAGTTAAATTTAAATGTATTCTCCATTGGATTGCAAAATTTTGTTACCACCCTGTTATAGAAATAAGTCCTTTCCAGGGTTTGAGTAGGAAAACAAGTGAATTCACGGTCGCGGTAGGGGCAGCCGTGGAAGTGCATCTCTATGATATGGCTATTTGGTTAATAGACCAGGGCGTTTAGGAAAAATAGAGGAAATTTTGAACGCCTCTGTAGAAGTATCCAGGGGGTCATTCTGGGGGAAAAATTGCATAATCCATGGGAAGCGCTCCAAACTCGTTACTCGGCATCCCCGAAAAACCCCGAGTAACGAGCTTGGAATCGCTTTCAATGGACTATGCAATTTCTCCCTTGAATGACCTCCCGGATACCCCTGCAAAGGCGCCCCTGACCGCCCCCGGGTAATTCTATTGCCAGAATTGAATTCAGTATTCTCGAAAACTCCCGAATAACGGGTTTGGAGCGATTTTCATGCACGGTGCCATTCCTCCCTCAATTCACCCCCCGCAGAGCCATCCCCGGGTAATTCTAATGCTAAGTAACGATTTCCGAGCGGTTTTCCCGAGTTTTCAATCGTTCCCATTTTCTGGATTTTCTGGAAAGGAAGTCAAATAGTATGTGGGAGCTGCTTCCTCGGGTATTGTGGTAAGAATTTGACTTTTCGGGCATTTTGGGTCGTAGGTAGAGTGGCCGCCACCACAGCTTCTGCAACAAGGCTTTTTTGCCTTGTCACATTCCTCGTATTTGTTACGTATTTTTGGATAGTTCGGAAGGGTATATCTGATTTTTTTGAGGAGAGATTGCTGAAGTTGCCCAAGCTCTGCTATGAGCGAAATATTCTTGCTCATTTTTGTTCGATATTGATAACACAACAGGTAGTTGGCGCCGTGACTTAGTTGCTTAGAGCGCCTGTCCAGTAAACAGGAGATCGCGTGCTAAAATCTCTGTACGGCCTCATACTAAGCGGAGCTATGAATATGAATCAGCTTGATAAATTATATTAGCTTCACTTGTATGTAAGAGAGTTTTTTTATAAATAATGGTGTGTTATCTCTGGATAATGGTACGGAACCTTTCGTGCGCGAGTCCGACTCACCGGTTTTATTCCAACATTAAGCACATAAAAGTTCAAAAGGTTCCCTCCAATTTTTTCCAGCTTAAAACATTTCAATGGGCTTTTAACAAACCTCTGTGCTACAGGATCAAGTTGTTTTCCATTCATTTTTATTATAATATTATGTTGGTTAAATTCGAGGAAAAACAGGTTTTCGGTTAATTATTTTTTTTGTATAATTTTCAACCAATTACGGGTCATCAAACTTAATAACCTTAATGATTTTTACTTCATTGGCATGAGATATTTCGAATATTTTATGCTTTATTTGGCGAGTTTGGATCGTTGTAGGGTTATTATACTTGTTTTTTTATATTTCAATATCATGGATTTTGTGAATTATATTAACCTTCTTCACAACAAAACCGAAATGCAAAAAGTATATTGATATTCACTGTTTCGGCCCTTACTTTATAAAACCTACTCATATTACTATTTCAAATGATACTAACTGCTTCTAAATAATAATTCTTTATTGTAATGAAAAAAGTTTCAAGAAATTGACAATCGTTCCAATATTAAATTGATTTTCATGAATTTTTCATATTGTGGAATTATTTAGAAACAGTTTCATTTTAAAAAGTATATATTATATTATTACAGAATATAAATCTCATAAGTATTCAGTCAGGATTGCTAATAAAATGAAAAGACTATTACAAAGAAAAATTTTTTGACAGCTCCAATAACCAATAAAATTTCCTTTTTTTATCATATGAACAATTTCACCCAATCATGTCAACATTACACTGATAACAGACCATGGGCTGTTTTCACGTTGGACCATAGAGATAGTAATAAAGGGAGGAGACGAAGTCACGTGATCTAAGGCGTATTTGGTCAGCCATTTTGGTGCCACGCTAATGTCAAAGTTATTTTTAAATGTCATTGGTGCTGTAAATTACATTTTTGAAGATACTTTTGTTTTAATTGATTGACTAAAATGGTTTCTTGTGCTGTTAGAAGTTGTACCAGTCGAGACGGCGTGGATATTAAGAAATCTTCGGGAATAACGTACCACAGGTAAGATAAATAATATGCAGGGGTGTATTACAAATATTTCAAACATGAGTCTGTTACATAGTAATAGTTTTAGACTATTGTAGTTTAATTTACAAGTTACATATACTTATATAGTGCGTCCAAAAAGTATTTTCGTTACTTTATGGACGCTATGTCTGCTTTTCAAACCACTAAAAGTAGTTCAGATGTGCATCTGTATTTCAGTTAGTTACTGACAGCACCTCGGAGTTGGAAAGTTAGATTCTGGAAAATTCCATTAACAAAACATTTGTACTTACAAATTGTTTGTAAGGTATAGATTCTTAAATTTTAGGAAGAATACAGTTGAAAATATGTTTTTTTCTTAAATAGATTAATTTATTTCTCCAATGTATTTTTATACCTGCCTACCTGTAGTCCAGTCACAAAAAGAGAATGGAATAGGCAAAAATGAATATTTTAGTGTTAATTAAACCGTTGCATTTGGTATATGACAAAATCACGTCGCCATGAGGCTTGAAAACTCACGTTATAACTGAACCAATCAATATTAAAAAGAATTCACTGCATTACATGAATATCAATACTAAAAATTCATATATCGAAAAATATCAAATCCGGTTCTGTGCAGAAATACGTTGCGTATCATACTTAGCCACGCCCACTGATTCCACATGTACATATGGAACCTAACATTGGATGTCGTCTCCTTCCTTATTACTATCTCTATGCGTTGGACACATACCTATTGATTTATTTCGATTATGAAGTTTCAAATATTTAATATTTGGAAATGTCACGATTCGCTGCAACTGATTTTTGGCATTTTTTTAAAATTAGTCTTTCTCGACTAGAACAATATTCTGTGTGAAATTGAGAATATTTATTCAAAGAGAAAACAGCTTATACGAATCAATTTCAATACTTGGTTTTGTAGTCTTGTACTGACAAAACATTCTCTTTCATCTCTTGTATCGTACAAAATTAATATGCGTAAGAATGATCAAGCGCAACTTGTATTTCTCTATTCTCGTCAGCTTTTACATTAACTTTATGATGTAAAGGTGTTTGTAGCATTCTGCAGTTAAAATCAAACCAATCAGTCTCGATGCTTTCTTCATCATGTAGCTGGTACTACCAGCTCCTTAGATACTGAGGGTTTATTTTTAAAAGTAATATTGGAGATATCGTGAAATATATATATTTAAGAAAAGCATTCCTTCAAGAATATGTATAAGTTGATTTCTGTGGAGTAGCATTGCTGATATTATAGAATTGTTAGTGGATTGTAAGGATTTCCAAGTTGTACCATCTGTTATTTTATTCTTAATTACATTCTTTGCTTTGTTGGCCAGTTTTAAAAGTAAATATTTCTCCTAAAAGGTGAAATTGCTTCCCCGTTTTTTGTTATTAATCTCCATTTTATCAGAATTAATGAGGCCTTCACAATTCACACAATACATAAGTAGGCTTAGAATAGGAATATTATGCTTTACACAGACAGGAGGGCATCAAATATAATTCACAAAAGATAACAGTTCAGATGTCACTAATGTCAGTATTAAAATGCCTGTTTTATAGTACGTATCATCTACCAGCTGCAACTAACAGAAATCTGATACTTAAACTGCCGGATAAGAGTAATCCGGTCGTTCTAACTGCTAGTTAAGAGTTATCTCACAGATAAATTGCAATTGATAAACTGACCTTGCTCGCCATCACTACTCAAGATTCATTTTCCATTTGTACATATATTTTTAGGGAATTGAAGTTGATACGAAAGGATGGGAGATGAAATTGTAAAGATTTAATGATTTAAAAGAGGAAATGTGGGTCAATTACGAATACCAAGTGAAAGTAGTATCATTAAAAAACAAATATGAAGAGTAAGTCCTAATATTCATTTATTTTCCCGTTATTTTGCTGGTGAAATTCAGCATATTATTCAAGTGTTTGAAAATAATTTAACCAGTTACAATGGTTAGTAAAATCGGGCATTGGTAACTCAAATATTTCTATAACAAATACATATTCTATTCCGCTATAAAATGGTTCTGAACCCATCCGCTGCGATCGCTGTAATTTCTTTTTCATACCCTGACACAGAAATTTCACTTCTATAGGTTATTCTGAGTCTGTTTTGTGGCCCTAGCTGTCTTGCCTATTTGGACAACTCGATTGCAACTAGTGCTTCAGGTGGATGGGTTAAAACCTCATTTTTTCATTTTAGGTAATCCTATACACTTTCACTTCTATAGGTTAGTCTGTTTGAGTGTCTATACCTTGTTTTTAAACTAGGAGGAGCATTTTAGTAAACCTCACTTAGACCACTAAAAGCTACTAGATTAAGAGGGTATTCCGAAAGGGTCGTGTTCAAACTTTTCGAACTAATTGACAGTTGCGTGACATACGTACTTTATATTGCTCGCAGGTGTTGTGTCCAATGAGGGATCAATGCAAGTCTACAATTTGAATCATGGAATGATTTGAATCATCATTGTCCTCAGGCCATGCCGAAAGTCACATTATTGTGAAAAAAATGTTAGGTTATCAGAAGTAATTTATGTCAAATTGGATCATACAAATATGTACAAAAAAGGGGTAGTAAAATCTTTATACGATAGGGCCAGAATCATTTGTTCTAATGATAATCATTTCACAAAGGAGAAAACTGTACTAAAAATGTTTTAAATGCCAATAATTACCCGGCAGTATTTATAAATAGAGTAATTAAGAATATAGGGAAGGGCTCATTGTTAATAGCCCATAATAATAACAATAATATTAATAATTCAGCTAACATAATTTTTAAAACCTTGACAATACCGTATGTTAAGGGTTTATCAGAAAGAATTAAGAAAATTAGTAATCAATTCAATATTCGAACTGGCTTCAAATCTAACAATACGTTGAGATTTATAGTAACAAAAACAAAACCAAAAAATGAAGGACAATCTTCAAAAAATTGCATATATCAGATATCTTGTGAATGCGACAAATTCTATTTAGGTGAAATATCTAGACCATTGAAAGTCCGAATAAGTGAACATAAAAAATATATCAAAGATAGGGAATTCTTTAAGTCAGGTATTTAAAGAGGTATTGAAAGAGGGGCATAAAATTCAATGGGATTCGACAAAAATAATATTGAAAGAGGCCAATAATAAAAAACGAAAAATCAAAGAAAGTGCTTTAATACAACTAAATGCAGATAAATGTGTATCTAGTATTTCAGACGAATGTAGTCAAATTTGGTTACCAATGTTAGAAAGAGAAATTTCCAATAATCAATTACCTGCGTTATCAGGATAGCATCATAAGTTTTTATCCAGGCTTTCTTATGATTTATCATTGGAATAGTTGTTAATCGATACACACTTCAATACACAAAATCACCAAAATGAGTCATACATATTTTGAAAAAAAAAAATAATCATACACAAAAAAGTAACAACAAACGCGTTTATTAACAACATTTCCAAAATAAGAGAAAAAAAGCGCTATCCCAATAAAAACCGTTCCTGGAACGTGCACTTCACTGGATTCCATTTCCAGTAGCCAGCGAGGATCGAACTTCGATCGTCCGCGCCATAGTCAACCACCACTAGGCTATAGAGCATATTATTTATAAAAATGTGAAGAGTAATGCATATTTTTAATCGGAACCCTTACATTTATAAATGAAATTAATTCCGGGAGGCGTACACATTCACTATCGCTACTGTTGTCAATTTTTTTCTCTTATAATACGTAAAATTATGATTTTATAATTATTTTGACGTTTCAAACGACGCGCTGTCGGAAGCGATTTACTTTATTAGGTATTTGACGTTTTAAGAGACGATTTGATTTATCCATTTCAATTCATTTTAGCGTGAATTCTGATAATAATAAAATGTGATTGGCAAACGAGAGTGAATTCTTTTTATTATTCACTGGTGTGAAGAATTTATATCATTATGCAGCTAAATATGTAAAAATAATTTGTGCGTTCTTATTTAGTCGTGGAGAAAATATTTTATTTCACATTTTACCAGAGATGCGTGATCTATGAATGGACCTTAATAAAATTTGACAACAAAGTTTTGTAGTCTCAAACTTCAAAATATTATTGATTGTCCAGTAGTCATATTTTTTTCGTTGGGTCAGATAGGGACCAAAAATTATTTAATTACTAATTAATCTTGACAACGGTTGCTGGAACGCTACCGAAACGTCGGAATAAAAGTTAAAAAACATTATTGTGGTTTGATTCCCCAAAAATAAGGGAAAAAATAATAAGTAATGGCACCAGGAACTTACAGAAGATGAAAAAGCTACTGTATGCTTCAATTATTCTCTATTCACATTTGAGCACGAACTAGAAGTCAACAGAAGTTTTGATATCGAAAAATACCGTAATAATGTACTGTAATGTGGGTAAAACTGCATCTCTCAAAATTTACAGAAAACATTTTAATATCTGGATAACGGTAAGGTTTAGGTATAGGAAAGTATACATGAATTTGCCTTATTTTTCACCCCTGAATGCATTAAAATAGAAAAAACCGGGTGGTTCTATTTGGAAAAATAAAGAAATTTGATATTTATGAAGTTAAACTTCGAACACTTTCTATACACACCCTGTATAAAATGAAAAATTTTTCAACATAGATTCAAATAGGTCCTACCTTGCTTAAAGCAACCGAATAGAAACCATTTTCATATCTTTAGGGGGATCCTCTTAAAAAAATGAATTGTAAGGGTCTGCAACCGTCAAATTTTTTACAAAAAAATTAATAACTCAAAAAACATACATTTTTCGAAAAAAGTTTTCAGGCAAAAGTATACTAAAATTTTACGTAGATTTCAAAAATGTATTAATATACAGGGTGTTCCATTCAAAATAACAAAGTTACAGTCGACTTCCGGTAGAACCGTCTTTAAAAATATTTTAGTTAAAAAGATCGCATCCGAAAACCGAAACGTAGAAATTTTCATGATTTTACTATAAGTATTTTGCCTTATACAGATAGTTTTAACTCGTCGTGGGACACCCTGTATTCTATTCCACTTATCAATTATCGAATCGCTGTCTTTGAGTTTTACATCAAAACTGCAATAACCTAAAAATGGACATACAAATTGCGAAAAGTCTATTCGAGCCATGCGATTTACACAAGTGCGACAAGGAAAATATAAGAAAAACACTTGAAAGAGAGAGAACAATTGTGCGCAGCGTATACATTCTGTACGTACCACACATTTAATATGCGCTGAGTGTGATGGGAAGCTCCATGTGCGGAATCTCTTACTTGATATAGAGATCGCGAAAAGTCTATTCGAGCCATGCGATTTACACAAGTGCGACAAGGAAAATATAAGAAAAACACTTGAAAGAGAGAGAACAATTGTGCGCAGTCAGCTGTTGCCAAATGTATTTATCTGTAAAAGTTATTCCCAATTTTTTTTGTCGGCAACAATGTTAAAGAACAATAATCGTTAAAACGAAAGCAGTGTATAGATTTTATTTAGTGCAGTTTGTAATTTGTCCATTTATTTTCTTGAACTATATTATCTTATTATTATCTGTGTTGATCTCACTTATGTTTCAAATTCAATAATTTTTCCCAGTAAATACAGCGCTATCCCGTATTGGAAGTTATCTGTATCTGTATCTGTAAGAATTTGAAGGGTGGGTGACCCCCACGGCACTTAGGCCACAATTGGCCCATTGTGCATCCTTCCGAGGTTCAGACTTCCTTCTGGCTCGTCATCCAGCCTACTTGTTTGAAGTAGGCGATAACGTCGCCGGAAGTAAGCTCTCTCATGCTGGCTTGTGTTAGCTTGTACTCGCCGAATACGGAAAACCTAAATTGAGAGAGTGTCGGACATTCACAAAGAATGTGTTCGACAGTCTCATCTTCCTGTTCACATCCTCTACAGAGTGAAGTGTCAGACAGACCCAGTCTGTAGAGGTGTTTTCGTAGGTGGCAGTGACCGGTCAGAATACCCGTGGCTGTCCGAAGGTTCTGTCTGTTTATAGTCACGTATTTTTTGGCTACTTTGCTGTCCGGAAACTGCAGCAGTTTCTTGGCAAGCCTGCAACCTTCTGCATCGTCCCATCTACCCTTAAACTTATCAAGGAAGTGTTCCTTTATTAGGTCAATCATAGCCGACGCCGACAGACCAATGAAAGTGCCAGGTCCCAAGAGTTTTTGGGAGGCTGCTTTCCTGGCTAGTGAGTCGGCAATGTGGTTACCTTTCGATTTACTGTGCCCCTTGATCCAGCCTAGAGTGACTTCGTTGTTGTTATAGGCTTCGATCAGGGACAGGTTACACTCTAGTACTAGGCCTGATGATACGTGGTCTGTTCAGGGCTAGTAGTGCTTGTCTACTATCCGTGAGGATGTGAATTTTATTACCTGTGTTTCTTTTGGTATTGAATCTATTGGTATTGAAAGTTAAATGCAAAATAATATAATTATTCCTTAGAAAATACCAAACATTTTAAACTGGCAACGCTGGCTTTCATATCAGATTGGTAGCTGGAACTGAAAACACGCCCAACGCTGCGAACAATTATTCTACTCCCTCTTTCAAGTAGACTTGCTAATATTTTCCTTGTGGTACTAGTGTAAATCGCATGGCTCGAATAGACTTTTCGCGATCTCTATATCAAGTAAGAGATTCCGCACATGGAGCTTCCCATCACACTCAGCGCATATTAAATGTGTGGTACGTACAGAATGTATACGCTTTGGTACTGCTCAATTGTATTTTTATAGCGGCAGGGATTCGTTAAAGCAGAATACCTCTTCGCCGGCCATACAGATGTGTCATTGTCTCATATGTACATACCAATATCTGCAGGTGTAGGGTGAAATCTCGTGCTTTTACTCAAATTGCTGGATAAAATCGTCAATTTTGTACAATTATATGTAAATCATCAGTGTTTATTCAATAGTACTTACCTTACAAGGCCATTTAAAAAGGGATGTCATTCCAAAGAATATTTGAAATTCACAGTCTTCAAATAACTTCTTCGCTGCACCCAGAATCTTCAATTCTCTTTTTTATTTCGACGCTAGTCATCGTTTCAACTTCCATTCAATATGAATTTCATACATCTTGTGTACGGTCTTCTAGGCGTATAGGAATCGTGCCTGTAGGAGAAATCTTGGAACAACGTGTACAGAAGGCATTAGTTCACGTGCCACGTAATGGAACTTTTTCGTTTATCATTCTTTGTAGTCATGTATCGTTAAATGCTTAGCGTCCTTCAAAGAATAATATTGTTGAGATCATTTTTACAAAACGAGCCTAGAGAATTCTTTAACTTTCAAATGAAATTTTATTTTTATACCCCATTGTAAAATTCCAGATCGGTGACATTTGAACGAAAACCAGTAAACAAAGAGAACAAAATGATCCTATGAGCATATCTGTCGATCTGATCGACCAATCAGACTAAAAGCAGCAGCCAAAGAGCTTAAAGCCGACATCGACGGTTTTCATCCTATACGAATTCTCAACTGACCTGAAACAAATTAATTTTCAAGCTGATCGACTCTCGATATTTGAATATGCAGAAGCGAAGCCAAAAATATTATTAGGTACTTTAAATGAAGTTCTTTGATGTAGTTGTATAGTATAGTATAGTTAATAGTACATTACAATAATGAAGCAATCGAAAGAATTTATAAAAATCTAAAATTGATTGTTTTGTTACTATTAACAGAATTTCTTCTGATCAGAAAATTTTTCAGTAGATTGTTAAAAGTTACAAGGTTTGCAGAGTGACTTATTAGAATGGAATACCTCAATTATCCCAAAAAGTGCTTGCACTATTTTTGTTATTTGGTCACAGCATAAAACAATCAGCGGCGACATGGAAGTGGAAGTGGTTGAAATTCAACGTTATTCTATTGTATTCGACATAGGCGTGCGTTCATTTAACGGTGTGTTAATCTATTTTCTCTTGTTTGTTACGTTGAAAAATTTTGATATAGTGTTGCTATTTGCAAACCAGTGTTCAATTTTTGTTTTCTATATTGGATTTTTGAATTGTCCTTGAAACTTTGACTCAACTCAAGCAAATATAAATGAACTAGAATCTGGACGGGTTTGTGCTGCAAAAATCTGTCCGATTAGGAGGACTTAAAAAAGTTTATTCAGATTTTTTAAAGTTCTCCAAGGTATGAAGAGTCAGTCCACCATTAGATGAGCATCACCCAGTGAATGAACACCATTAATTGATGTTTTAAAAACTATGAAATCTGCATTTATGAAGAGTGTTCGGCATAATATTTTGGGTCTTTAGCGGTAATTATATTTAAATTGAGGACCAATATTTTTACATTCAACTCAATCTTATGTACTTATTCATATTTTCAATTACTGCTTATTTACGGGAAGCAAGCAAAAGTAGGTCTTGCATATACAGGGTGAATCACGACTAACGGGATGAAGGTTTATAGCGGAACAGCGGAAGTTTTAAAATGTTTGTCGCTTCAGTAGTTTGTACATTATACAAATTATTTTGAAATATACAGGATGTTCCAATAAAGTGTGGCGTATCAAAGCTATATTTTTTCTTATGGGACACCCTATATTTTATTGCACATTTTGATTGCCACTAAAAAATGAAATATTCCTTCATGATAGTTTCCCATACCCAAATATAGAGGGATCCGAGTTATGCTGACTTTTGAAATGTGAACATTTCGAAAAAAATTAATAATTCATTGATATAACAAATTTTAGCAAATTTTCTCTAGCATTTGAATAAACATCTCTTTACAGGATGTTCAGAATTTTCAGATTCATTATTAAATCATTCAATGTGTAATATCGGGCTTATTTTAAAAGAAACACCTTGAATTTCGATAATTCACCATTTTCAAAAGAATGCCCTCTTTCGAATGGTATGAGGGTGTAATATACCTAGGTATTATACTTTTCGTGCAATTTACAAGTTTCTTATGGTCTGGTAAATAGATTCTAAAACAAAAAATTCATATACAATATGTCTCAGTAAGTTGGAACCATATGGGAAACTTTTTTATTATTGATTTTAGGAAAAAAATGTATTCTTCATAAAAAGTTCTGCATGTTCTAAAATCTAAAATACAATCAACAGATATCAATTTTTTTCAGTCGTGTACGAGGTATGTCAAAAAATATGAATTTTACTCAAGAGTAAAGTACCTTTATTTTCCAGAATATTGACAATTGTTATTATAAAAAGTTGATTATAATTGAAAGCTATTGTCAGATATCTAATATTATCCATCTGCCATGAAAAAATAATTTCTGTTATTTTTACTCACTTCTATTAGCAATGATAATTCTGTATAACAGCAATTTGCGTTCATAACGATTTTTAATCTAGGATGCATGACGGCAAAAGTCAAATCGCTAGTTAGTTTTTATAAAATACAAGAAATGGCGGCTCTGTTAAGTAGTGAAGAACAAATAGAAATCGTTTTGATTGTGGGAGAAAATTATAAAACCCATAGAGAAGCCGCAATTATTTTTAATCATAGGCATCCCAATAAAAATATGTAATTGCATATTTGAACATAGTTTTTGGTACTGATCAACATTTTTTAATAACATTTTTCGATATTGTCAAATTTAAAGGTACTTTACTCTTGAGTAAAATTCATATTTTTTGACATACCTCGTACACGACTGAAAAAAATTGATATCTGTTGATTGTATTTTAGATTTTAAGACATGCAGAACTTTTTATGAGGAATACATTTTTTTCCTAAAATTAATAATAAAAAAGTTTCCCATATGGTTCCAAATTACTGAGACATATTGTATAATCAATTCGGTACCTAACTTAATGTAATTTTATAACATTTCTTTGTTAATTATCTTAACAATTTTGTGTTACTTTCAAATTTAATTGCTACTTAAAATGAAGCAGTACCCGTTAAACGAAAGAGTCGACATGATACTTTGCATTGGGGAGTGAGAAAATTGTCTCCTAGCATCTAGAGTTTATGCTCAAAAGTACCCTGATAAAATTCACTTAAAAAGAAAGGTTTCGAAAGACTGCTCAATAGATTCCGTGTAGCGTCACATACAAGAAGGTGAACAAAACTATATCAGTTACTGGCGACAACTCTGACGAATTTGATGTAAGTACTGCTGTGGTTTACGGAAAACCCTAATACCAGTTCTGGAAAAATTTAAAGTGAATTAGGAATAAGTCAAATAAGTGTGTGTGTAGAATACTCAGGAAAAATCGCCACCATCCGTATTATTTAACTACACCAGCAGTTGACACAACAGGATTATGATAACCGTTAAAATTTTTGGTTATGTACTTTGGATAAAGTTGGAGGAGATCCGGATTTTTTTGATTATGTATTGTACTGTCCAATCAACTTTTCACAATAATGGGTTGGCTGATAGACATAATTTTCATTATTATACAGCAAGCAAACATTTATTTCGTACTGTTGATCACCAACACTGATGAAGTGTGAACGTTTGTGGAGGGATTGTGGGCGAGCGTGTTATCGGCCCAAATTTTTTTGACGGACACCTGGATGGAAGAAAACTTTCGAGTTTTTCGAAAAAATACTTCTGGATCCTTCTCGATAACCCACCACTTAGCATCCGAAAGAAAATGTGGCTACAATTGGACGGAGCTCACTTTTCACGTGCTGTTAGGAACTACCTCAATAGAAAATTTGAAAATAAATGGATAGGTAGAGGCGGTACTTATAATTGGCCAACTAGGTCACCAGAATTGACCTAGATGGATATCTTCGAATGGGGTTATATTAAAAATATTGTGTATGCTACACCCCCTACTACTCCAGACATAATGAAATTAAGAATCTCGAACGCTCTCGCGTCTATCTATACCTATCCGATATTTTGAGTGCATCGTTGGAAGTAGAATCACGTGTTGCATTGCACAAGATGGCAAGTATTTTGAGCATCTATTAGAATAATTTTTTGTTCGTTTTGTAGTATAATAAAGCAAAGTATAATAAAGCAAATACATAATATTTGCTTTATTAGACATGTATTTTTGTTTTATTATGTACTCAAATAATTATCGGTGAAAAAAGAGCCAGTGTACCTCAGCGTGCATATTTATCAGCAACTTCAGTGTTTTTTTCACAAATATTCCAAGATCATTAGTTTAAAATTAAGAGAGAATTGCAGTTGTTTTTAAATCGATTTACCATACAATTTGAGAAAATTGTGAATTGCACGAAAAGTATAATACCTAGATAAAGGACATTCGTCCCTGATTATTATATTATAAGCAAGAGAAGAAACTTTTGAAATTATTTAACTAAGACACAAAATTATATTACAATATTGCGAGATTATAAAGTAATGAGAACTTTATAATATTCTGGACGTTATGAAAATGTAAATTAATATAGTAGCGATTGGGGATATACAAGAATAATAATTACCTTAATTATACCTAATACGATGTTTTTTCAATGTTAAGATGATGTAATTTAATCTTCCATTGTATAATATAATTCAATTGAGAAAGTATTTATTGATTGTATGAAAGTCGAGGAATTTTACTGAACCACAACCTGAGAAGAATTTTGGCTGGTACATTTAAAGATAATTATAAAATTAGGATTATTAAAATCTAATATGGGTAGAGTTTGTTCAACCATCCTTTGCCGTTACGTCATACATTGTCCATCTTGATCTCTCATTCATGAAATGGATGAGACGGAATCATGACGACATTAACGTATTTCTTAACTAATGTTGACGTAAATTTTATTTGTTACCTTAGACAGTTCAGTTGTCATATTTTGAAAACAATCCTTAACATAATGTCATTAATTATAATTTTGACGTTAAGTGTAAAATAACATTCAACTAACATAAACAAACGTTAAACAGCAGAATACGTCACCAATTATGACGTAACGGCAAAGGATGGCTGAACAAACTCTACTATAATATTGTAAAAATGTGAAATTTTGGAAAAATAGTTTTTTCCTATATATCAATGTGTCAATATAATGGAATAAATCTTTTTATAAATTTGAGCTATTAGGTACAACCACTGTAGGTACGACAGATGATGAAGTTTTCTGTCAATTATTTAAAAAAGAAGATAACCTTATATTCAAATATCAATGCATGTGAAAATTTTTAAAAAACCATTAAAAAAATTTCATTTGAGAAGGTTTTCTGGAAAAAATAGAAGATATTTGAAAGGTTGTTAATTTTTGGAATATTCAAGAGAAGGGAGAAAAATTATTTGTAAGTAACACAAAAAATCAATTAAATAAATCAAAGCTATAGGTAAGAGTATGGAGTTAGAAATTAGCAGCACATAGGAATGGTAGAAACCCAATCAGACTTTTAAATTCGTATCAGAATGGAAAGATAAATTGACAAGAAGCTTCAAATGATATAAATAATTGTAGCGAAGGAAAGAAGAAAGAGGGAAGTAAATTGCCTAGTAATTGACTTCCTCTTTCACATTGTTTTTCACCTGTTCAAGTAACCATTTCACATAAATTCAATTCTGTAAATTGAAGCCACTCGACAAGAATTTTTGTACGAAATAATTCCCATGAAATCGATGCATATAATAATGTTATATCCACACAATTTATTTTTTCTTGGAGATATTCGAAATATCGAAAGCATTTTTGTATGAAAATTAATCTACCCCTCACTGGAAATCTCGAAACGCTATTAAAAGCAACTCAAGTTAATCGCATTCGACGACTTTAATTAAATTTCAAGAAGTATGATCAATCGATCATTAATACCTCAACATTTACACCACCGAAGTTGATACAGGCCAAGAAGGATGAATTAACTTGCTTTTTCGTATAAATGAGAACTCTTCATTTTAATATTCCAAATCACAAAATGTGAACATTTTTTGAAGCTGCCAATATTAACGACGAGTAATAATAATAATAATAATAATAATAATAATAATAATAATAATAATA
>CAJUYG010002450.1:0-32070 GCA_910591675.1 Galerucella calmariensis | reverse complement strand
GGCTATTTTCCAACTTCAACACCCTGTATCTCTGAAACTAGTCATAGAATTGAGTTGGGCCCATGGACACTATTGTTCAGAAAGTCGTCAACTACAATATATTAACAATTCATGAAATTTCACCGAAGCCCATTTCTCCATAAGCCGGCTGCCTGGTTCTTTGGATCGTAATTATTACTATATTATATTATTATAACTATATTTAATTGTTTGTTGTAATTGTCAATATTTAATGAAACTATCATACTATTGAAAGCTGCTAATTTATGACTGAATGGGTGGACCGAACTTTTATGAATTGTAATGTCTGTATATGATGGATTATATAGAAAAATCATGTTATTTGTATTTGAAATTGTAAATAGATTTATTTTGTTCAATTTAATATTTTCATGGATTGAGTTTATGTAAGTTATGATGTTATCTAATAGTACCGGTCAAGCAAGCTAAAATGTCTCCAGATTGCCGTTGCAAGCCGGTTACGAAATATGGTCAAAAGAACCGACCGAATTTCGATTAAGTGATTTTTAGGATTTTTCTCCGTTACGTTCGATATTTTTCTTTGTCTCTTTTGAAAACACTCCCCCTGACAACTTTCAACCTAATATTATACAGTGGGCCAAAAATATATGGGATACATTGTTGAAGATATTTGAAAATTTGGTGGATGCGCCATAGTTAGGGAGACAAATGAAGGATGCAGTTGTGAGATGTGAGAGATACCTTAGACCTAATAGAACAGCTTTGGAAAGGATTAGCTCTATATGTAGTGAGGCGCGCCTAGGATAGACCATCAGATTAGTAAAAAAAATCGATAGTCTGACATACTCGAGCGCGTCAGATTAAGATATTGGAGGTTGATTTTAGTGTCTTGAGACTAAATTTAACTAATCTGACGATAAGTCCTTGACGCCACCGAGTTATAGGGTCGCGTACTTGTAAAAAAAACGTCAATCCGGCATTCTCTAGCACGATTACTATTTTTTTTATTTTGAAGAATATAATCTAAAACTTACTAAAATTACAAAATCTGCCGGTTTCCGCATGTCCGGAAGTGTGGAGGAGCCATTTCGTCTTCCGAAAAACGCGTTGCGTCGCGAACGATACATTTAAAAAAAAAGTGTAAATAAAAAAAGGTAATTTTATTTTACACAAAAAAGGTCTGTCTACATTTTTGTCCAAAGTTAAAACTTTTGGACTTAAAGCATCATGAAAACTCAAACTCCCGGTTTTTTGATTATATCTCGAAAACGGAAGGTGTTAAAAAAATTGATATTGTAACGTTTATTCTAATTTATATTTACAATTAATTCATATTTACAGATTTATATTCAAATACAGTCCTTATTTAATAATTTATATAATACACTAAACACACACTAACTATAATTTATATGAGAGTCACTAAATAAACACTTCATCGAGGCGCGATTGCTTTTTTTCAGTATCAACACTAACTGACTAACTAACTCCGCTGCGATGCTCGTCGCCTATTTATACTCGCACGACTTGTTCTAGAGACCTCTCGAACTCGAAGTTTTGGTGGATGCGCTGGGTTTTTCTAGATGTTACGTTTTCCAGATCATTCTTGAAAATAAGGCGGAGGAGCCATAGTCGTATCATATGGGAATTTCACTGGGGGCACTAATTGAGCACATTAATGCAGCAGCTCGCGTAACATTGCCCCCTCCTTAAGAGACAGTTCCTCCTGGAACTAACTAGGAAACTGAAACGAGATGACTGTATCGGCAACTGGTTCCCTTGTTACATTTTCCAGTTGCATGGAAGTAACATGCGACCGTCTTCTCTGTTGGCTGTGTCTCCCGTGCTCGGCCGCAGACTAGTACCTGCACTTCGGTGTCTCGGAAGATTACTTCTACCATGTTACGGATTATTCGCCAATCTAAATGCCTACATTCAATCTTGGGCATGGCTAGCCTATGCACGTCCAATTCAAGCACATGCTCCCTCAAGCTTCGTAATGCTTCCCAGACATCCTCGTACGTTGGTCTTTCGTCGAAGGTGTTTCTCGTCACTAGGTGGAAATTGTAGCGGGAGCCATCTTGCAGCTTCAGAGCTTTACCTGGTACTGGTAACTGGTCTTGCAAACGTCGGGCGCCACTCTTCTTTATGAACAGAGATGCCAGTCCGCGTGCATCGGTTACGCTGGCAGGGATGTTTATGGCCAGTGAGTATTCCTCTGGAACGGTAAGCATGTCTTGTCGTCTCTCAGTGGTGACGCTGAATCTTGCTTTTCCGGTACCACCATAAGCACCCATGAACTCTACAAAAGCAGGATCGGCTACTTCCTGAAGCTGGTTTACTTCCTCATCGTGGTCACCCTCGAATGGCGCTAATCGGTTACGGTGTACCACCTTTGGATTTCCGTTTGGGATCTTGCTGATACGATATATGACATCGTTGATTCGTTTCTTCACGGGGTACGGACCGTCCCAAGCTTTCTGCAACTTTGGAGAAAAACCCCTTTGTCTTCTTGGGTTATGCAGCCAGACTTTGTCTCCTTCGTGGAAACCTCCTTCTGTAGCTTGCGTATCGTACCTTTCCTTCATCCTATCGCTAGCGATCTGGAGATTCAATCGAACCAGCTCGTGTACGTCGTCCATTCTTTTTCTCAGCTGGGTCACGTAATTTTCACCAGCTAGGGTAATCTCATTTCGCGTCCGAACAGAACTTTTGCTGGTGTTTGGCCGGTAGACTCATTGATGGCGGATCTGTAGGCCATCGCAAATAGCGAGAGATATTGGTCCCAATCTCGCTGATGGTTAGATACTACTTTAGACAGGTATTTGCCATGAGTTCTGTTCATTCGCTCTACCATTCCGTCCGACTGTGGATGCAAAGCCGTAGCTCTCGTTTTCTTCTCATGCCGAGCTTTTCACAAACTTCCTGGAACAGCTGGCTTTCGAAGTTTCTGCCCTGGTCGCTGTGTATTTCCAGGGGCACTCCATATCGGCAAATGAACTCATTCAAAAGCACGTCGGCAACAGTTGCGGCTTCTTGGTTTGGAATGGCATACGCTTCTACCCATTTTGTGAAATAATCCATCACCACCAAAATGTACCTGCTGCCATTTGCTGTCGGTGGAAACGGTCCGGCAATGTCCAGGGCAATGCGTTCAATGCTTACACCAGTCCTTCACATCTTCGGAACTGTGCATCCAATAAAACCGTTCTCGCACTTTCTGGAGGGTCTTCTTCACACCTAGATGTCCTCCTGACGGACTGTCGTGTAATTTCCGCAGTACTGCTGCTACCCTTGTTCTTGGAATCACCAACTGTCTTCTTCTTTCGGAACCTCCATCGTTCTCGATTACTCGCTGTAGCAAACCGTTTTCCAGAACCAGCGAGTCCCACTGGGTCCAATACGATTTCATCGTTGGCGAGTACCTTGAAATCTCCTGCCAAGTAGGTCGACAGTTTTCCTTTTTCCAAAGTCGGATTTTCTTCAAGTCGGGATCGTTCTCTTGTTCCTCTTCCAACTTTTCCGGTGTCCATTCGTCGCTGGTCACCGTGGTTCTTCTAATGGCAGCTTCCTTAGCTTCTGTTTTGGTGCAATGAGAGCACTCTGCAGGGCATGGTCTTCTAGAGAGTGAGTCTGCATTTCTGTGGCTTATTCCGGCTCCATGAATGTCTGTACCCCTAAACATTCCATGACATTCTCCGGTGCCGATGGATAGGCAAACCGCACCAACCTCGCAATGTCTGCTTCGAATTCCTGTAGAGTTTCGTCGCGTTTTTGTTTGCGGTTTTTCAGCTGCGACTGGTACAGATGCTCCAAGTGTTCCAGGCCAAATCTCATGTTCAATCGCTTTTTGAGTTGTTCAAAATCTTCGGTCTCTTCCACTGGAATGGTCTGGAGGATATCCATGGCGTCTCCTCTAAGGGCAAGAGTTAAATTCAACGCTTTTTCTTTCTCACTCCAGTTATTTGCCTTTGATGCCGCCTCGAATTGCTTAAGATAGTTCGGCCATGACGTTTTACCATCGAATGTTGGCAGTTTCACTCGGCTGTTAATATCGGTTTCCCTTTTTGGTTTCAACTCTACTTTCTCTGCCAGTTCGTCGTTGTTCGGGGCTTGCCTAGTTGTAATATCCGGGTGATGACTAGTCTTCCTTTCGATTTCTTTGATTTTTTGTTCCATTTCTTGCCCCATTCTTTTAATCTTTTCTTCCACGGTAGAAATTCCATTCTCCATATCAGATTTTAGGGACGAAATTTTATTTTCGACTTCAGCGGCAATGTCCTTTTTCATTGACAAAATATCGGCCGAAATATCGTTCTTCATATCAGAAATATCATTCTTCATGGTAGAAATCTTCTCGTCCATGGAAGAGATGTTAGCAGAAATATCGTCCTTCATGGAAGAAATCTTCTCGTCCATATTAGCAGAAATGTTAGCAGAAATTGACGAGATTAGGATGGAGGACTCGTCATTGAATAAGAATGTTTCTGGATCCAAGTCTTCACTTTCCAGTGCTATTTTCAGTCTTTCAACTAACTCACTCTTTTTTCCGGACGTTTCCAACTCGCGATTTTCTAATTCTGCTTTTAGTTCCGTCACTTTCAGGTCGCATAGTCTCTTAGCCATTTTCAAGTAATTATTTATTTATATTATCCCACTTCTGACACCAATGTAACGTTTATTCTAATTTATATTTACAATTAATTCATATTTACAGATTTATATTCAAATACAGTCCTTATTTAATAATTTATATAATACACTAAACACACACTAACTATAATTTATATGAGAGTCACTAAATAAACACTTCATCGAGTCGCGATTGCTTTTTTTCAGTATCAACACTAACTGTTGTAACGACCTCGCCAAATTTGCTTGAAAATTCCACAACTGTAATTTTTAACCAATCAAAACGAAGTAAATATGTTCTAACGGATAACCAATATTTCTTTTTTCGAAATATACATCGATCTTTTAAAAAGTTTGGACAAATCAGCCCAAATTTAAACGTAACAAAATTTTTAAAATGTAATAAAACTTTTACATAAATAATTATCCTATGTTCGTGTCTATACGTTAAGCCAGCGTTCTAAGTGAATTAGAAAATCCTAATTAAATCTGAAACACTAACGTTGTCGCTATATAGCCCTCATTATTATACATCTACACACTTTAGTGATTGCTACAGCTCGTTTTCAATGGAAACTCATCGAGTTGGTCGGGTATTCGATATTTACGTTGGATATAAACGAGAGAATACAGTGCTCGCTCAAACGCGAATTGTCATATGTGTTTGCTATTCTATGGATTACGTAAAGGGTCAATATATGCGTCCATGTTTCGTAGATTAAAGTGCAATTTTTTTAAAATAAATAAGTTGAATTTGTTAAAATAGTACAATATTTTAAAAGGGACTATAGAGCTAGTAGGTTAGTCGGTACGGGTTTAAAATTTTATAGTGCATCTTAGCTTTATTTAAAATATTTATTAATCATCTTTCATACCTTGTCACTATACACATTTTGTTCGTTGAATATTAATCTTCATATTACAGAAGTATCAAATTTTATTTTGAAAAATTGAAGAAGATTCCTACCCGAATTTATAAAAATTGCTATTATCGCTTATAATACATAAAATCATTGAATTCAAAAATGTATGTGAATTAAATAATTTGGTGATTATATATTCTTGATCTTAGAAGTTTCCCCAACATTTCTACACAATTCCCATTACAATTACTCCAGTTTTATTAAAGTAACGGTACTTAATATACAGTGCTTTTCAGATAAAAGTATCCACCTTTAATAACTTTTTTAATACTGGTATTTAGAAAAAATCCAAAAACATGTCAATTTATGTTGGAAGGGGCAAGCATTATGGCTTATTTAAGCTTACTGGAAAAGCCACCCCCTCACCCCTAGCAGCATCCCCTTTATTTTTTTAAATTACTTTTCATATTTTTTATGTAAAATTTGGATACTCCTCTTTGAGCTGATTTCAAAAATGTATAATACTTGTAGGTTAAAGTGGTTAGTTTATGAGATAAACAATTTTTCTTTTAAGAGCACAAATTTTACTTATTTTTTAATTTCACCTTATTTGCCTGTACTAAAATGGGTTGTACAACAGTTCAAACTCTTTAATCTTTTTAACTGTGCTATTTATTATGAAGTTACAATAAGTGTTCAAAATGAGTACCATTCACTTCCATACAATGGTATAATCTATTTTGAAATGCCTCTCTGACATTGCCTAATACGGCTGGATTTAATTGTCGACATTCATTTTCTATCCTCTCTCGTAAATCATCCAGAGATTCTGGTTGGGTAGCATAAACTTTTGTTTTTAAATACCCCCATAAAAAGAAGTCAAGGGGTGTTAAATCCGGTGACCTAGGTGGCCACTCCATCATCTGCCCCTTCTACCTATCCAACGAGCGGGGAATGTTTCGTTTAAAAATTGTCGGACAGGCATAGCATAGTGTGGGGGAGCTCCGTCTTGTTGAAATACCAGTAAATCTTCGGAAAGGTTATCATCATTTTCTATTATTGTTGTAATACGTGGGTCAACCCCAAAGTAACTCAAGATATGATTCACCATTTAAATTTCCGTTGATGAAGAAAGGTCCGACAATGTGGTCACCTAGGATACCACACCAAACGTTTAACTTTTGGTGATGTTGTGTATGGAATTCACGCATAATATGTGGATCACTTTCAGCCCAATATCTACAATTATGCCTACTTACTAAGCCATTTAATGAAAATGAGCATTCATCAGAAAAGCAAATATTGTTTAACAATTGTGGATTGTTATTGATAATTTGCGTCATTGATTCGCAAAAATCTAGACGACGATCAAAATCATCTTCATTCAACTCGTGCACCAACTTAACTTTGTATGGGTGGTACTTGAATTTATGTAGAACTCGGAAAACTGTAGAAGATGAAACACCGATCGCTCTACTTATTGTTGACAACGATTGGGGTTGTTGAGCCTCTAAGCTGACTTGCCCTAAAATTGCCACTTGGATTGCTTCGTTATTTACGAGTCCCTCTCGCTTATGCACTTTATTGCAAACAGACCCTGTTGTGGTAAATTTCTCCATCAGTTGAATTACATACTTATGAGTTGCATGTCTTCCGTCATGTAATTCGTTAAATATTCTAGTAGCAGCTCTTGCACAATTATTATTTTGGTAGTATAAATAAACCTACAATTTCAATTCTTTCTTGCAAAGAGTAAACCATTTCAGAGAAACAATATAAATAATGTATCAAATTACACTATCAATAGTGACTACAAATTCTAGTTGAAAATGTCAAACTTTAATGAAAAGTAGAGTTTTTTGTTGTTTGGATTTTTTAAGTAGAATAAATAGCACAGTTAAAAAGATTAAAGAGTTTGAACAGTTGTACAACCCATTTTAGTACAGGCAAATAAGGTGAAAGTAAATAATAAGTAAAATTTGTGCTCTTAAAAGAAAAATTGTTTATCTCATAAACTAACCACTTTAACCTAGAAGTATTATACATTTTTGAAATCAGCTCAAAGAGGAGTATCCAAATTTTACATAAAAAATATGAAAAGTAATTTAAAAAAAATAAAGGGGATGCTGCTAGGGGTGAGGGGGTGGCTTTTCCAGTAAGTTTAAATAAGCCATAATGCTTGCCCCTTCCAACATAAATTGACGTGTTTTTGGATTTTTTCTAAATACCAGTATTACAAAAGTTATTAAAGGTGGATACTTTTATCTGAAAAGCACAGTATATATTTTCTTGTAAATTCAAGATTCCTAATATTTACAAGATAATGGATAGTGCAGTTTTTCATAATTAGGAAAAATTAATTATCTGTACATTTTATCTATGGAACAGACCCCTAAATAACAGTTTCCATCCTTCGAAAAATTGTTTCAATGCCACCTTATTATATAATATATTTTTTATTGAGATATTTGTATTTTTTATTAGAATATAATATTTATATTAAATATGAGTAATTTACTAAAAATGATTATGTGCTATGATAAAAAAAATGCCATCTTAAAGCTGACACTACCCTATTCCAAACGTCGTATTACAATTATTTATATCTACATTATAACTGTACAATAGTTTGTAATGTACTCCGCCGCGCTTCAGAAAATAAAGTCGCGCGGACGCGGAACACATACTTAGTTTACCGAATTTTTTCCGGACAAACCATTGCTCGGATGAAAGAAACGCAGGAAACCTTTTTTGTTGAAAAACACTCCCCCTACGCGGTGGTGTTTTTTATTTTCCTTTACTTTCCTCCCAGCGCTAAATATTGTAAAATTTCGAATTGATTTTTTTTTCTAACTTGGGAAATCGATAGACTGGTAAACTTTTTTTATATTAATCTACATTCTTTAAGGTACTTATGAAAAAAAAAACAGCCGTATTGCTAATTATTTGTAGTTGTTACCCCTATCGTCTGGCCTATAGTGGAGGCTGGTCATGTTCCCGAGCTTAAAAAAACGTAAACCTCATAATTTCATTCGAATCATTGAAAAACGACACAAAATGTCACAAATACTCACCTAGCCAGCCTTCAGACTTGATGAATTTCCTGTTTCTACCGACATAATACCATTCATTCTATATAAAAGAAATAAGAGAACAGAGATAATGGTTTCATTCGATGGAAATTCTTGTTACAATACATTTAGTCGATAACCGAGAAAAAGAGAGAATTGGTTTTGAGAATATTCGATTACGTCGTGGGTAATTTGAGCTGAAACGTGTAAAATTTCGTAGAAAAACAAAAAGGCTTTTAATTTTCTTTGTTTTCAAGATCCACAAAAGTTTACATAATAGTTCAGTAAATGAAGGGACAAAGCTCATGAAAAGTCCCTGAAGGCTTCACTTTGGGCTCAATTTGTAGGTCACGGCAGGTGTTTTTGAACGAGAAAAAACTTAACGCGATTTAGTTCACGGAAGGGGGGGAAATGGCCCCCTAAACCCTGGAAAACGGGTTTCTCGCTAATATCTGGCTGAATATGCGAATTAGAGAATTTTTTCTCCAGTAAAAAATGAAGATCGTCTTATTATCTACAAAAATAGTCCCTATCATTTTTTTCGAAAATTCGATAGTTATTGAGATAATGAGACCTGAAAGTCTCCTCATTTCAGTTGCTGCTCTGCCTGTAGGAATTCTGCTGTTTATGCAGGGGGCGGACGAATTGTTCCATAACTCGGCAAAAAATTGACATTTCCCGATGATTCAAAGTTCATCGCAATGTGAAGACCCGTAGCTGTCATTCCATGTGACTTACAGCTCGTTCGTACTAGACAAAATATTTTAAAAAGCGGTCAAAGTTCAAGATTTTGAGACTATTTCATTAATTTGTTCATATATTTTTTTAAATAGTCTTTTATCCTATTTTTTTTCAATAATGGAACCTTACGAGGTCTTGAATGATCTCAGAGATATCTTTCTTGCGTTTTGATAAAAAATTGATTTGTTTATTTCCATTTTTCAGCCGTTTTCGGAGTTCTGTACAATCTGTGGAACAAGCGCGATTTAAAAATGTATCATCCTATATATTGCTTTCTAATGCACATCATCTTAAAGCTATAAAGAGTGTCTAGTTTTCAAATGTACTTTTTGATTTTCAATAAAATCCATTCATTTTCCAGAAATCAGGGAAATTGATCATACCGGTGAAAACTGGACTTTTTTTTAAATAAATTAATAAACAAATAATAATAACTTTCTTATCAAAACGCAAGAAGGATTAAAAAAAATTCTGAGATCATTAAAGACCTCCTAAGGTTCCATTATAAAAAAAATTATGATAATAGACTATTTTTAAAAAAAAAATATGAACAAATTAATGAAATAGTCTCCAAATTTTGTGGAAAAAAAATTTGACCGCTTTTTTAAATATTTCTGTCAAGTACGGACGAGCTGCAAGTCACATGGAATGATAGTTACGAGTCTTCCCATTGTGTTGAACTTTGAATCATCGGAATATGTCAATGTTTTGCCGTGTTATGGAACAATTCGTCCGCCCGCTTACAAGTTAATGCATAAACGGCAGAATTCCTACAGGCAGAGTATCAGCAGCTGAAATGAGGAGACTTTTAGGTCTCATTATCTCGATAACTATCGAATTTTAGAAAAAAATGAATAGGACAACTTTTGTAGATAATAAGATGATCTTCATTTTTTATCGAATGAAAAATTCTCTTATTCACATATTTAGCCAGATATTAGCGAGAAACCTGTTTTCCAGGGTTTAGGGTGCCATTTTACCCCTCTTTCGTAAACTCAATCGCGTTAAGTTTTTTCTCGCTTAAAAACACCCGCCGTGACCTACAAATTGAGCCCAAAGTGGAGTCTTCAGGGACTTTTCAGGAACTTTGTCCCTTCATTTACTGGACTAACACTGAAAAAGTATCCCCATTAGCCTAATGTTGTGAGTGGTTTGATTTCGGCGCTCCATGGTAACAGTTGTCACTGTCAACTATGCATCACAACAATGAAAAGTATGTGAAAGTGCATTGAAGATTATTTTTGTGGATTTTTTAGTAAATGGATGTATCACAACTTCAGGTAAAGTGAATAACTTGATAAATGTATAAAAGTTAAAGTTATAATTTTCAGATTTTGGTGGGTGATTATGAAATCTTAGTAAACGAACTCACCAATGAATTGAGGTCTGTGAAAACTGAGCTTGAAGAACTGAAGGTAAAAGTACCTTCAATATTAAGTGAGAATCAAAGATTAATAGAGGAGTTGAAAGAGTGTGTTAGTTTGAAAAAATCTAAGGATTCTCAAATAGATGAAAATTTAAGATCCCAAATAGATCTGGTGTTGAGTGAAAAGGAGCAAGTAACTCAGTTGTGGAGGGAAGCTATAAAGTCTGTAGAAAAGTTAGAAAAGGAACTGAGTATATATAAATATGGTAGTGTAGAATATGTCCCAAAACAGGAATATTTAAGGATAAAAAATTCCCAAGAGGATACTATCAATAGGTTGAAACATGAAATAAAAATCCTTCAAAACGAGTCAGAATCTAAAAGATTTGAAGTGCAAAATTTATTGAAAACTTCAGTTAATAGTAGTGAAGCTGTGAAAAAATCTGAATCTAAAGTTAGTAACTTACAAGATTCCGTTGAAGATTTGAAAAAAAAGTGTAAAGAAAAAGAAGGGTTGTTGAAAAAAGTGATGGATCAAAATAATGAATTTAGAGAGAAAGTTATAGAAGCTATAGAAGTTGTTCAAGCTGCTTTAAATGAAAAAGACGCTTCGTTACTTAGGGAAGGTAAAATAAGGGAAGATATGAATAAAATGAATCAAGAATTTGATGGTATTTTAAAAGAAATACAAGAAAAATGTAATATTGATGTAATTAGAGTTAGAGAAGAAGCTGAATGTAAATATAAAGATTATATAAACCGTCTTAAAAACGTAGAAGAAGAGTTGAAAGAAAAATTAGTAAAAATTGAAAAGCTTGAAGCAAAAAATATAATTTTACAAAACGAAATTGATAAATTTTCAGCTGGTGGTTTAGATGCGGAAAGTAAAACGTCTAAATTATTAATTTTGGAAAAAAATTTAGAATCTACTTTTCAAAAGCTTCTAGTATCGGAAAAACAAAATATTCAGTTGAAATCGGAATTGGAATCTGTTAAAAACGATTTAGAACAAATGGTAGGCTACTACGAGAGAGTTTTAAAAACCAAAGATCTCGAAAAATTAAGTTTGCAAAATATAAACAACCAACAACAATCTGTCAACAAAGAAAACGAGTTAAAAATGAAAAACTTGAACAATGAATTCGAAATAAAAAGAAATCAATGGGAGATTTCGGAAAAAGATTATGAAAAGTTTATAGAAAATCAAAATAAGTTAATAGCGAGTATTAAAGTTGAGAAAAATGAAGTTGTTGAGGGTTTTAAGGAACAGGTTAAGGAGTTAAATAATGAAATTGATATAAAAGATGAAATAAATAGAAAAATTTTGGTCGAAACTAAGGAAATCATTGAGAAATTGGAAAATTTATCGAAAAATTTAAAAACAAAATCACGCAGATTAAAAAAGGAAAATAAAATACTCAAAGAAGAGCTGGAGGTGTATAAAATAAAGTTGCATCAATATAGAGAAATATTAAATATGCTAGCTGTAGATGTAAATAAAATAAATGTACTTTACAGTAGTGGTAATCAGGAGAATTTACCCAACATACTCAGCTGACAGTTACTGGAGAGATGCTCAGCATCTGGGAAGACAAAAATAAAGTACGTTAAGATCAAAGGATACAGTTACAGATCCAAAAGAGTCAGAACAAATGGTGGATGTAAAAATAAAAAGAAATTTAAATGTTTTAATATACTTTGTAAAAGTGAAGAAGTTGTATAGATTGTAATTTTTTTTGAAAACTGTGTTGACAATAATTTGTAAGTACATATTTTCGTAAATAAATGGAGTATAAACAATTTGTCTCGGAATTTATGATTTTCCTTGAATGTTATTGACCTTCAAAAAGAATACAGTAAAAAACATTTTAAATTTCGATTAAAGACTATGTTATTGAATATATGAGATTTTTACTTGATGTAGATTCATACTAAATGATGAAATAAAACAATTTAATTTGTTAAAATCTACATTATATTAAAATTAAAGTTGTGACGCGTTTCGCAAACACAGTAGCTTTTTCAAACGAGTGGAGGTATGATGAAATTTTTTCAATTTATACAGTGCCTTAATACTGAATTTTACTGATATTGACAATAATATTATAATCTATTTACAAAGAAATGAAAAGCAAAAAGGTCTAAATATGGGATTAACTGAAGTATTTAACAAGTTTATCTGGAAATTCATTCATAACAATCTTACCGGAACCTTTCTAGGTAAAAAGATTTAATAAGGAAGAATTGTTGATATCTATTTGGTCGTTGAGAAGATTATCTAAATATTTGTTTTCATTTACAGGTAATCTGGTCCCCGCTACCTATACGTTAATACTCTGGTACTCTGGCCCTAAATTAATCCGATCAGTAATTTCGCCCCCGTAATGAAAATACAATTAAATGCTGTTCTTAGAATTGAGGTAAGCAGGTACTGGATAAAAATAACAACCCCTTGAACTATCAGATTTGTAATCATTTATCGAAGTGAATTTGAGCTGAAAGTGTTGAAAAATAGCATTATGAAAGTAGAAATGGGCTCGTTTACTAAAATTTTTAAATCATTTTTAACTGTCGTAAAACAAAGTACTAAGGATAAAAATATGATTCTGAAAACTTCATGCCAATAGAGTATGTCATTCTCCTAATATAACCAATTAAACAAGCATACCGTAGCGGGGCGAAGACTATGACTGTGACGTCACCGCTTATGATAATTAATGTGCACAATATTACGCTTCTGACTGTAACGTGCCTCGCGTAGAATTTATTAATTTTGAATTACTCGCAAAATTTTGTGTAAATAAAATAAAATGTGTGGACCTAATTTTAAAAAAGCAGACTTATTGAATCTTCTAGAAGTGGACTTGCTAATGATTATGGAGCTTTTTAATCAAAAACACGAGTTTATTAAATTATAATTTTATACTATGTGACACATCGTTTTTGGCTGTTTTCCGGCAAGAATGATTAAAAATGTCAATATTTTCATAAATAAATGCTCTCTCAAATGATATACAGGGTGATTCCAGATGTTTTATTTTATTCCTGGTCTGGTGGACAAAGTTACGGAGATAACGCTATAGGTTACTCAGTAACAAATTGCAATTTTATTAACTGCAGACTGCCCACTTAAAGGAGCTTCTCCAAATGCTATTTATGATGAATGTGTAGTGGAAATTAAATCACCAATGTTGAAAAGAACAAGAAAAACTTATTTTGATGAAGCAGGTAATATTAGTTCCAAATGTTTATATCAGATTCAAATGCACATGCACCTCACTGGTAAAAAAAACGATATTTCTTAGAGCTGATCCGGACTTTGAATCAAATAAAATAATTTCTTTTAAAACATAATATTCGCCATTTTTGTTGATGATTTACTGAAAAAGATTACCTGTTTTTTGGAAAAAAAAGTAGTACCTATTTAATAAAATTTAATTTGTGAAGAACTGATCCATTATTTTATTGAATAATTTTGAACATTAATAACACCACAAGCTATAAGAACAATATCATCTACGTATTTAAAAAAATTTAGATTAAACAAGCGTGTGATTTTCAATAACCCTCTCAATATGGATTCACAACGAATTTTATAAAGTAGGTAATTTATAACAATTCTTATTGAAGAGAAATAAAATCCTAAAAATACACAAACAAAGTATGTTGAATTGGGTAAATTATCCCTCAGGATATAGCCCAAAAAAGGAGGAAGAGGAAGAGGAAGAAGAAGAAGAAGAAGAAAAAAGTATGTTGACTTATCAGTGAATGCTTTGAGTCTTTTTATGCTTTTCTGCCATTGGTTCCGTTTTTTTGCATCCTTATTAATAGAAATAAATGTTTTGTTAGATGTTTTAATCGAAGTTTTTTTACATTCTGGAACCACACAATATTTATAGCTTTTTTTACTCTGGTTCTGGTCCATTGTGTCGAATAGTTTAAATTATTTCTAAACGTTCTCATTTCACAAACATACTGTTTAGAGTTTGCTAAAAAAATAATAAGCATATAAGCTAGCAAAATACTGTTACTAGCTAAGTAGTCATCTAACCGAGAACCGATCGGCGCGGTATTCGCTTTCTCAACGAGAGATATCATATGGGATGACGTCACGCCTGAAATTCGGAGAGGAGCGCTGTTTAATGTTTATAATTTTTTTTAGGCAGCTCAGGAGTCTCACTAACGTCTAATTTTTTGCACAGAGCCTCAAAATGATGTGCTCTTCCCAATAATAAAATAAATAAAAAATATGTAAATGAGCCCATTATTGAAAGTATTCGTGGTAAAAATTTACTTGTAATCGATAACTACAAGTATAGTTTACATAAAAAATTGAAAACTGCAGACGAAACTTGTTGGAAATTTACCAACAGAAAGTGCAAAGCATGTGTTTATACAATCGGTGAATGTAGTGCAATTTGTGTAACCAAATCTTCGTCGGAACACCGCCATCCTGCAGATATTTCTACCTTGAATAGGCAAATAGTTTCTGCTTCCTGCAAAAGAAAAGCTGTTGAAGATGTTCCCGAAAAACCATCAAAAATTATTCGCTCAGCATTGAAAGAAAATCTACCAACAACTTTGACAACTCAAGATGTCGAGTACATAAGAAAAAATATGTATAATAGTCGACGTAAGTTAATACCCGCTCCTCCCACGAATATTAACGGCGTATCGAATTCGATCAACGTAAGAACTTCTCAAGACGAACAATATCTTTTTATCAATTGCTTGCCAAGCAATATTATTGTTTTTACGTGCACAACAAATCTCGAAGCTCTGGAAAATCAGAACGCATCTACGTTGACGGTACATTTGATTTCTGTACCAAATATTTTTGTCAAACGTTCACTATTCATGGTTTTTTAAGCGGACATTACATACCACTGTTGGTTTGTCTTTTACCAAACAAGACATCCGAGACGTACAAAAAACTATTTCTAATGATTCTGGATAAGTGTTCCGAAATCAATCAAGTTGTGTGTGATTTTGAGATAGGTATTCATATACGGTTCGGGAAGTGTGGCCTTCCGCCGAAACAATTGGTTGGCGGTTCCATCTTGCACAGGCATGGTTTAGAAAAATTAAATCAGTTGGCCTACTTTCGGAATACAATGACGCGAACAGTGATATGGGCCGTTGGTTACGTTCAACTTTTGGTCTAACGTATTTGGATCCTGTTGAAGTCGGTGATTGCATTGCCTTCGAATTGAATGAAAACAGACCGGACGATACAAGGTTGGAAAAGTATTCAGATTATTTGATCGAAAACTATGATGACCAATCTCATTTTCCGCCGACAATGTGGGCCAAAAATTCAGCATATCTATCTCGGATAACAAATGCGTGCGATGCTTTTCATCGAACTTTCAATGACTTTCCACAAAGCACATCCTAATTTAATAACATTTCTTGAAAAATTGTATGAATTTCAAATTGAAACTTATGTTAAATTGCAAAGTTTACATTCAAAACCTTAAGTTAGAGACGTTAGTGTTGGGAATTGCCAGAAATTTATTGAAAATATCATTGAGAGATATCAAAGCGGTGAGATAGACAGTTTTTAATTTCTAGCATGTAGCATTGAAATGTATCAAATTTTGACATTTGCATCGTTTAATAACATTTCTGACTAAATAATAACGCACAAATTATTTTTACATATTTAGCTGCATAATGATATTAATTGTTCACACCAGTGAATAATAAAAAGAATTCACTTCTGACAGCGCGTCGTTTGGAAGGTCAAAATAATTATAAAATTATAATTTTACATATTATAAGAGAAAAAAATGGACAACAGTTGCGATAGTGAATATGTACGCCTCCGGGAATTAATTTCATTTATAAATGTATGAGTTTCGATTAAATATATGAGTTACGTATATATATTTACTCTTTACATTTCCTAGTGGTGGTTGACTATGGCGCGGACGATCGAGGTTCGATCCTCACTGGAAGTTTTTTCCTTTTAGTCGTGGAGAAAGTATAGTCTTTTACTTGTGTAGAATGGCTATTATACACTTGGATGATTCCGCGTGAATAATAGCCATCATTATGCACTCGTTGAAGAATATACTATTATTAAATAGTAGTAAATAAAAACTAAATAAAAATTTCTCTCTATTATTTAGATACAAGTCTTTGCGTTATACTTGTCAAAGTTCCCCCTAAGTACTTAGCGTACTTACACAACTTAGAGAAACTATATAGGTACATGTTTATTCAATATAGGAACCATATTACTTGTACGGAATATTATACCTGCCGGCCACGGGGACCAAATTACCTCTTAAATATCTGTGAGGTCATATTTGGGGACCAAATTACCAACTCCGATCTCAAGAGTTTTTAAAAGATTTAATTTGAGGGATTGAGGTTCTATATATGCAAAATTTCAAAATTTGAATCGAAAGTGTGTTGGTTGGCTAATAAATGATTTGAGTAGTTGGAATCTGATTTTTGGTTGCCATAGCTACGTTTGTGTTGTGCAATTCTAGCTTCAAAATTCCTTAAAGTTCTACCTATATATCTACAGTTGTCATTACCACATTTTAATTTATAAACTCCTGATTTGTTTAATTTTGAAGATTTAGATTTGTTGTTATTAATGAATTTGGATAAATTGTTATCATTTTTAAAGCAGATATTAGAGTCTAAAGTTTCCAAATACAAACAAATATTCAGATAATCTTCTTAACGACCAAATAGATATTAACAATTCTCCCTCAATAAACCTTTTTACATAGAAAGGTTCCGGTGAGATTGCTGTGAATGAATTTCCAGGTAAACTTTTTACACCGAGAAAAATATTTATTTGTGACAATCAAAATCTTATTATGTCAAACAAATATGATATTCCATATGGCCTAACTAATATTTAATTTGTCGTTAAGAAAGGATTTGTTTCAAGTTCGGAAAGTGATATTGTTGATGAATAAAAACATATTCATTGTCATCAATAAAATGAGTTATCTATCGAAAATTACATTTATTCTTGTAAAAATGTATCATATTTGTCTCAATAACAAATACTTATTTTTGCAAGCTAACTACCTAATAATAAGTCAATATTTTACCTCCTAACTAAAGGTATATGGTACCCATATATCAACTGTCGTGAATTATCGTTCATAATACACTGTAGTGTATTATGGTTCATAATTCACGACTATAGATGGGGGTACAATATGAAATAAACTATTAAATCAGTGTATTTTGTTCAGGAAATTTGTTTCTGACATATATCATATCCATAAAATATTGTAATTTTTAGTATTGATACTTTTCATAACGATATTTTCTAATATTAAGTATTTTAAAACAATATATTTATAACGGTACGTTGTATTGATACTTTCTACAGTATCGCCCATCTCTATATATGTCAAATTATTTGAAGTAGATGCCACAACATTTTGAGGTTAGTGATATGCCAAATCGCTACTGACTTTTATTTATTAATAAATTAATTAAGTGTCGTGGACAAAGTATAGTATTCTACTCGCAATTTATGGCCATAATTCACTTGGGTGACTTGCGCCCCTCGCCTGCGGCTCGTGACGCAAACGTCACCCATCGTGAATTATGGCTATCATAAATTGCTCGTTTAATAATATACTATTATTATAAAAAAATTGCTTTATGGCAGAATGACATTTCTTTATCGTAAAAAAATGTATTGTATCGGTAAAATATATTTCTTTACCATAAATAAGTATATTGTCTGGGTTAACGATATGTTTTTTAATTCGTAAAAAATGTATCTTCCCAGCAAATTATATTTTTTTGTTGGAAACAAATGTTCCTTCTTCAAGAAAACTATCATTTTCACTAAAATTCAATATATTTATCATAACCGAACCATAATTTTCATATATTTCCCTAAAAAACCAAATTATTTATGGTATTGTCTTTTGTTTATGGAAGTTACCTACATGCACTATTCAATACACTGAGCTTTTGGAATGTTTCTAAATATTTAGAAATATATTAAAAGTACACGGGGTATTAAGCAGTTTGGGTAACTTCCACACGGTTCTCTAAATAATCAGGTTACTTTGGAAAATATATTTTTCACAAATATTTGTCTAAGCCGTTTCCAGACTATGTCGAACAACAAAGATGACTTTCGTTTTGTATGTGTGGACTAGTCGATCGAATTGGTCGATGGTTAGTCTGGACACGGATTAAAAGTACAGTATTTTTATGACTAACATGTTCAAATCTAATAAAAATTAATGGTCTCTATTTATGCATAAAACTGTTTAGTAGGGAAGCAGGATAGGAATAAAAAACTTGCTGCTGAATATTTTGATCTATTGAAAAGAAAACTATACATTTTTAAAATAGATAGGTATCATACATTTATAAAATGGAAACCATACATTGTTAAAATTGAACAAACCAACATGATCTAAAACATAACCAACAATGGTATCCACAAGATAGCCTTGTCTATCCTTAAGTGTGCTCATTAATGCTTTCCCATAGTAGTTTTTTGGAGTTGTTGGTGTAGATCTGACAGGTTTAATTGAGAAATGTGTATGTTTGAGGTACATTTCGCTTGCTTGTTACTTCTACCTACTTGAATATAATTGTTATTTATTTCCTCACCTTCAAAGATATCTCACAATTCTTGTAATCGCCATGAGTTTCACAATACATTCATTCTATTATTAAACTTATTTTTGTCCAGAGCACTTTAACCACATACTTCACAAAAACAAAATAAACAGTAAAATTGGAAAAACTGATCTAATTTCACATGCAGACTCATTGCAGACTGACGCCAAACGTATACAGGTGGTGACCGTTACTGAATAATAGGGAAGGGTGGGGTGAGAATTCTTTGTTTCAATTGTCACATAATTAGTAGGCTAATGTGATTTCTTACGTGTGAAGAAATATGTGATTTGTAGCAAATAAGTTTTTTTTCTCGTAACAATAAATGTACAATTATACTGAAATAGGTACTTATTTTTTCGGTATAAAGTAAATCTTATTTGAGGCTAATAATCTATAGGCTTATTTAAAAAATGTAAATTTCTGTCAAAACTTTCAAATGATTTACTATGAATATTTAATTTGTTGTTTTAAATTGATGGAATATTATTGAAGATGTTAGGTTTTTTCTGGGCAATGAAAACAATTTTTACCCAAATAGCATTTTTTATTTTATTACAAAATATTATATAGTGCTTCGTAAACTTTTATAGTTTCTGAAGAACAATTGTATGAAGGTGTGCATAAAGGAGAACAAATTTTTTTACATTAAAGAAATTACACCCGAATAAATCTTTTTTTTATATCAAAATTTCCCAATATTTTCACGTTAATATGGCTCCTTAATAATAAATAAGCAATGTTAGTTTTAAACAAAGGGGGGGTCAAACAAATCAGTTTGTTTGTCTATAAATAACTCTTCTCTCGGTGAAAATACAGACCCTTTTTGCTTTTTATTTCCATGTAAATAGATTATAATATTATTGTCAAGATCCGTAAAATTCAGTATTAAAGCAGTGTATAAATTAAAAATTTTTCATTATACCTCCACTCGTGAGAAAGCGAAACGCGTCACAACTAATATTAATATAATGTAGATTTTAACGAATTAAATTGTTTTATTTCATCACCGATTGTTATAATTTTTGGGATCCCACAAAAATATTGACATTTCAAGAAATTTATTTCAAAACCATTGAAAATTTCAACTATTATTGCTTTCACAGCTGTCAACGACTGAAGCAACTTATATTCGTCCCCTTTGACACGGTATCTTGTTCGTTTTCACTTAAACTTGGCCGAATGCAGTGTAAAACTTCATTTTACAAATGTCGATAGCAGATATATTAGCTCTCGTTCGAGAATATAACTTATGTATAAATGAAGTTCGAGAAGCTGTTGGTAAAGTTCAAATCCAAATTATATTTTTGACATTGTTGAATATTATTGCGACAGCATTGCACCATTGAGGATATACCATAGCCGCAAAATATTTTGCGACGGTGTGTTTTCAGAGAATTAATCAGAGTTCCCGAATACTTCCCGAAATTCCTTAAACGTATCACATTTTCATTTTCCCCCCATCCTGTAAAGAGACTCATTCCAGTATTTGATAACGAAAATTAGTTTTCCTTGCGGGAGAGAGTGTTTCACGAATAGGCTTTCAATTTATTTCAATTATGATTTTTAATTAAACTTTACATAGAAAATTTACTGCTTTATTTTAATAAAGGACAAATATTGATTATTTTGATGGGCTTTTGCCTCGTACTTTCCACACTCAGTATAACCATTTATCCTATTATTACATAACATATTTTTCTCAGTGGCATCGTAATTTCTAAACGAAAAGTCTGGGTAAAATAATATCCAGCATTTAGGATTCCTCTCATCAGGTTTAAGTTACTAAAAGAGATCGAGAAAGTCTTGAAGCAATAACCATTGTATACGACTCGCGTCAAGGTAATCCTTTAACTCAACGTAATTCACAGTTTCCACTTACTTTGAAACTTTTAGCATTGGAAACTTCAATAAAGAAAATGGAGAAAAATTTGTCCGTGCACAAAAAAGCTAACCCTCGTAAACTTGCTTACATTCCAGTTTTTTTTGTTAAATTCTTGGAAAATGCAATTCTTATCTTAGGAGACATTCCATAACTTTACGTGAAATGCATTTATTTTCACTTGAAGGAGGTAGGTAGCCGGAAGAAGATTGAAAAGTCTCTATGGAATTAGCGAGACGAGCTGAATAACTTCCCGGTAGAATTTTCGCTTCTAGCTTTGTTAAATTTTACTGGAAAATAATTACCTTGTTTTAAAATGTATTTTGGAATTTTGGATTTATAAGAATTTATAGTTTCTGGGACAAAATTTAACTTCAAAGTAGGTATAGTGATTAATTATAATTCAGAAAATGAGAGGTAATGTTAAAATTGCGAAGTTTAAAAATGGAAATATAAAGAAAAATGGAATTTTCTATCGATATTATTATTTAAGAGGGGGATTTTAGGTTAAAAAGTTTAAACACGGAAACATGCTTCAAACTCGGAATTTTTTTGGAAGATTTGGCGTAAAAATGCGGCTTCTATTGAAAAATCATGAATATATATGCAAAAAATAAAAAAAACACATATAATCAAATTTTTGATGATTCTTATAATTTTAAAAACTAATTTTGGTGAAAAAATTCAATAAATGCGCAAAAACTAATGAAAAGATACCTAAAACTTGAAAAAATAGTATATATCATAAAGTGTGTGGAAAGTGACATTTTTCACACAAGTGTGAAAAATCACTTTCGCACGGGTAATGTACAGTATTTTTCGTACGATCACGTGATAATTTCCCCAAATAATGTGTAATCATCATCTGATATATTAAAACACAAGATGTTACAATTTAAGTCAACATAGGTAATTGATTTCAAAATTAACAATAAGTATCATTAGGGACAAAAATTCAAGTAGTTTTACTAGTGCTATTCGAAAGTCCCCTCCCCCCCTCGTATCGTTTGGACGGCTACACTTACATTAATAAAATTTGGAGGGTGAGAATAAAGTGTTGTAAACTTCTCTACGAATGGTTACAGGTGACGTATTAGATGACGTCATAGTGCCACTCTGGCCAATAATTTTAAACCCCTTACCTTACGGCAAGTGATATCTCGTTTGAAAGGCATTGACATATTAATTTTGTTTGGGCTTAAACTAACTTTGACGGATGGATTAAATAAATACCAAAATTATTGGAATTATTTTTTTAAATTTAATTAATCAAATATCAACAATGGATTCTTATAGCAAGTGCTCCGTTTACTTCCTGACAGTAATACATCCTATTAGTAAACTCTTGTCGTACTCGTTCAAATGTGTCAGCTGAAATTGCATTGCATTCTTCAATAATTATTTCTTTCAAAACGCCAATGCTATTTTGTGCCGTAGTATAAACCTTGGATTTCAAGTACCCCCATAGAAAAAAATCTAATGGTGTGCTGTTCGATTGACTGTTCGTCCTCGTGCGATATGGCCATCATATCCACACTAGTTGCACAAACTACTATTTCTATCAAAATATGCCATTTTACATTTAAAAACAATCTGCCAAATGCCAAATCAATTTATCCATCCATTTTAAAGTTATCGAATTAAAACATTCAAGTTTTCAAAATTTCAACACCCTGTATTTCGAAAAGTAAATGTGCTAGACACATATCATTATGTCAAATTTTACGAGAGGAATCTACATGCACACGTTGTAATTACCATTAACGTTCGAGATGCTTATACCATTTTTAGCGCGATCGTATTGAAATAAATTCTAAATAAAATAATTTAAATTTCTTAGGAATCAACAAAATGTCAAAAGTGACATTTATAATTCTTGATCAGTTCAATAGTATATTAAGTATTAAGAACGGTAAGGGTTGTTTACTGGTTTGCTGGAGACCGGTATTATCCTTAAGGTTCGAGATGCTTATACCATTTTTTGCGCGATCGTATTGAAATATTCGAATTTCGAATAAAATAATTTAAATTTCTTCGAAATGAACGAAATGTCAAAAGTGACATTTATATTTCTCGATCAGTTTAAAATATAATTTGCATTTTGGTGAAATTGTTTTTATGCTATTAATTTCTTTTTATATTGTTCTGTTTGGTTCTGTTCATTAAAAAAATATGATTAAACTTTGTTCCTTTTGTGTAATGAATGAAGTGATATATTATTTAGGACCACTTAAATGTATGTGTACGGCTAAGACGTCGGTAAGTAATTCCCTTACCGACGTCTGAACGGTAAGTAAATCACTTACCGACGTGTTAGACTTAGAAACCAGTAAACATAACCTACCGTCATGACAACCGTTGCTGTAAATAAACAAAAAAGATCGATCGCGCAAAAAATATATTTCGCATTTTGGTGAAATTGTTTTTAAATTTGCTATTTATTACTTTTCGACCTTTTCGACGTTTTAAATTTAGAAACCAGTAAACACAACCTATTGTCCTGACAACCGATGCTGTAAATAAACAAAAAAGATCAATCGCGTAAAAAAAACGATGGAAATAATAGTAAAAATTTATCCGAACAAATTCAAGTAGATCACCAGCACTGCGAATACCAGCTTTGCATAGAGTTTTAATGTAGCATCGGTGGTTCAGTAGTAGAATGCTCGCCTTCCACGCGGGCGGCCCGTGTTCGATTCCCGGCCGAAGCATATGAATCGCTGCTTCGTAAACGAGAGAGAGACTCGGGAGAGAGTACACGCACGCAAGCAAGGCACATAATGAAGTAACGTAACGTAATGTAACGTAACGGTCAGATCTTTTTAACCTGACGTAAAGAGCTAAAGTTCCAAAAACTTTGCTTGCGAAAGACTTTTTAGAATCGCTGAAAACTAAATACAAATCCTTTTTTTTCCCGTCAAAATTGCATAAGTCTGTCTTATTCATCTTACAGATTTTATTTGGAAGTTATGATTAAAGGCAATAAAAGAAAACAAAAACGGTGAGTGTGTCTTTGTTGAATCGTATGTCCTGCATGATAAGACTGCATTTGATTATAGCTCTAGATCAGTAGCAATGTGAGATGAATGATAATAGTTATCCCATTTTTTTGTAGTATTACTTTCCTATTTTCACAATAATTTCAATAACATCCCTTTTTTTGGTTTCCAGAGGGATAGTTGCACCTCAAACACACCCTAACTCACGCATTTAGACACGTTATCTAATGAATCAGAATTAATTTGGTAGAGACACCGAAACGGACGAACAGTCCAATTTAACGAATTGAAAATTACAAAACATTTAGATGCAGCTTGTTAACTTGTTAACCGAAAAGCACCAACAGACTATTTTTGAAATTTTATCCCGGATCGTTGGGTGAATTTTAAATAAGGCGATAAATGGCAAAAGTAAATTCTCATTTGCAAGCTTAATTTGAAATGACACTTTAATCTGTTGTTTTAATGGGCCAAAGTACAAGGGACCTTCCGCATTTATTCGCCTTTAGTGAGCTCGTGAATGCCAAACTTGGGTTTGTCTTTGTAATTTCTTAAATGGGAATCGTTCTGTCGCTCGAACTATGCTAATAGAAAATTAACTGGGGATTATGCGGATGCTACGATAAGTTATTAACTAGTAATTTTCATTTGATAAAACACTGCGGGGTTATTTTCGATTTTAGAGTGTATACGAAGAATTTAGTTGGGATTTTCGAGTTATAAAGTAAATTATTTGGCGTAGGTACACTGAAAAAACCTTTTTAATTGAACTTAAAGTGGAATTCCACAAAAGTGAGTAAATTTAAAAATTTGAAACTTCATTTATTGACCCGATTTTTGTTGAAGCCATACTTTTTTCCACAGTTAATTAGCGAACAAACCATCACATACAGGCATTACAATTCATAATAGTTCGGTCTACCAATTCCATCATAAATTAGCAGCTTTCAATAGTATGATACATGGACTTTTAACAGTTCCATTAAATATTGACAAATACAACAAATAACTGAATATCATAAAACAAACAGCAGTTAATAATTTAATAAACAATGTGATAAATAAAAAGATACTAAATCACACTCTAGAACAAACATTTCCTTCTGATAAAAACGAAAATAATCAATTTAAAAGCTTAACATACTTTGGAATACCATCCTCAAGAAATCAAATCATTTTTAGAAACTCTAGACTTGAATATTTGCTTCAAAACTGATAACAATTTATCCAAATTCATTTAAAACAACAAATCTAAATCTTCAAAATTAAACAAATCAGGAGTTTATAAATTAAAATGTGGTAATGACAACTGTGATAAAATTTATATAGGTAGAACTTCAAGGAATTTTAAAACTAGAATTTCAGAACACAAACAAAGCTATGACAACCAAAAATCAGATTCCAACTACTCAAATCATTTATTAGCAAACCAACACACTTTCGATTCTAATTTTGAAATTTTGCATATAGAACCTAAATCCCTAAAATTAAATCTTTAAGAAGCATAATTGGAAGGACATTAAACACGGCATCATCACAAACCGACCTTGGTTTATTAGTAGGTAAACTCGAAAGTTACGTGGAGTGATCATATTTCTCATATTTGTAAACGCGCGAACTCTAAACTGTTCCTTATACAAAAAACTTTCGCTAAAGCTTCTTTCGAAACATATTGCAAACTTTACAAGACCTATTTTTTCTCTTATTTTTTGGGAATCAAACCACAATAAGGTTTTTTATTTTTTATTTCGACGTTTCGGTAGCGTTCCAGCTACCTTTGTCAAGATTAACTAATAATAAAATAATTTTTGGTCCCTATCTGACACAACGAAAAAAATATGACAACTAGACAATCAATAATATTTTGAAGTTTAAGACTACAAAACTTAACATAGTAGATCGCATCTCTGGTGAAATGTAAATAATAGTTATTTATGATATGAGTGTTAAAAGTGAGGTTTTATTTTGTGAGTGAAAACGTTTGTGAAATGAGCGGAGCGAATTGAACAATTTCACGAACAAAATAAAATCACTTTTAACACAAATACCATACAATGTTTTTTGTACAACTTCCCTATTTTGATAATGAAACGAGCGAATTTGCAATGACAATAAATTCAAAATGCATTTTAGTATTCAAATAATCAAAAGATTGTTGTGAATAGCAGACGTTGCCAACGTTATGATTACTAACAAATGAGAAAAGACGCTGTCATTTGAATGGAGGGCTAAAAATATTTTTAACACTAGTGTTAAAAGTATTTTTAACACGCTGCTATGTAAACAATCGTTTTTAACATTGTTTGCTATCATTAAAAGTGTCACTTTTAATGACAGTTGTACAAAAAATATTTTATTTTATTACTAGAAAATAAAAATTTCTATAAACTAATATAACTTCAAATTAAAAATTCAACAATTCAATTTTATGTTTCCACTAATTTTTTTGTGGTAAGCATACAGTTCTTGAATGTCCAATTTGTATAATGCTACGGTTTCCCTTTTTCAATATACGATACTGTTATAAGTAGATGTTGCCAGTCGGACTCCCTCAGGAAGGGTACCGTACCATTATCTATAATAATGAATATACTGCTAAATATTTCAAACGTCTACCTGTTGTCGTTATTAATATCAAGCAGAATAATTATTTAAAAATAAAATTAGCAAAAAAAAAACTTTTTCACGGGGAATCGAACCCGGGTCTACCGCGTGAGAGTCTGGTTTACTTACTACTCGACCAACGAGGAATATGCAAATTGTTTATCTATAACGTCAGATGTATTACATAATTTTATAAAATCTGAGGTCCCCTTAAATACCCATTTTATTCTGTTTTAAGTATTTGTTGTTAATTTGTACGGATTATTTCATATAATATTTTGTCATTTTCGCAACTCGTGCGCAAAAGTATAACTTCACGCACTTGTATCATAAATAACTATTGTGCCAATCAACTTAATGATAATATTTTCATTTTTATTTATAATTAATACTACTGTATATTTTTGTTAAATAAAGTTTCATCCAGAGTAAAATAAATTATTATATTAATATGTGTATTTATTTATTGATTCAAAAAATTTTTGCTTAAAAGGAACTAAAATTCCTACCGTGTGTCCCGCGACACGTTCTACCTTTTTATATTCTGTAAACTATTATGGGCAAAATAGAACTTGATCCTCTGCCCTTATCATGTAATAATAATAATAAGCTCTTGGGATAAATAAGAACAAATATTCAGATGATATTTTTAACGACCAAATAGATATCAATAGTTCTCCCTTATTAAACCATTTTGCCTAGAAATGTTACGTAAGATTGTTATGAATGAATTTCCAGGTAAATTTGTTAATTACTTTAGTTAATCCCATATTTAGACACTTTTTGCTTTTCATTTCCTTGTAAATAGATTATAATACTTTTGTCAATATCCGTAAAATTCAGTATTAAGGCACTCGGTGCACGCGAATTCCTGTCAGGTTGACCAATATAATACACTTGAGTTCCCGTCCGACATTTGCAGGTATCTTAATCCCGCACTCGAATAGCCGTCCAGTTTATTTAACCTGTTCTGTTATCGGGACTGCCCTAATAGTTTACCCTGGCGGGGTTAGGTTAGGTGTCTTATTATTCCTGAAATAAATGTACAAATACCTTTACTATTTGTTTTACATTTCCTTAATCTCCTTAATTTTGTGTTTATCTTGTTGTGCGCAATTCGGCTCCTAATTTTGGTGTTCTTACTCGTATTCAGGTAGAAAATGATCGCTGCGCGCAACTCATCCCTGCCCAAATAAACACCTTTTTTTTATATAAATCTTTATTCATCATAAATTTTGCTTACAATTATATAGACAGTATAAAGAAATTCTGTTTGCATTGACAATGCGTATAATACACACCAACAATCAACAGTTCACGGCATATGCCGCTTCGCCGATGTTATGGCTCCACTAGAACTCCCCATATTTATCACAAAACCCTCACTTACGGCTCCTTGCATGTAGCAATATCCGTTTCTTGTGGTTGTTTATGATATATAATCGAAACGTCCGAACTAAATAGCTATCATTCCCTCAGAGATTGTGTTGAAATATCTCTGAAAAACTTGCGAAAAACAGAGTCACATGTTAAAGGCTTGGTTTTCGGTTGAGAGAGTAATAAAATCAAGTAAATGTGCTAGTGATTAAAATTATTTATATATATACCCCGCCAAACTCCGTTCAATCTTATTTACATCCACTTTCACCCGCTTTCATCCGTTTTCATCCATTCGTGTTTAGTTTTAGGTTATATGTACAATATTCATAAATTTACAAGAAGTGCTAGTGATTTAGCTGCTGTTTCCTCCGGAAGGAACTCTATTGGTAGATTCGCGTGCAAGAGATTATAGCCTTTATATCTTCTTGCGCGTGTTTGTTTGATTTTGGATTTTATACTATCTGGCAGACAATAGTTATAATATTGTAACGTTTATTCTAATTTATATTTACAATTAATTTATATTTACAGATTTATATTCAAATACAGTCCTTATTTAATGATTTATATAATACACTAAACACACACTAACTATAATTTATATGAGAGTCACTTTATCGAGGCGCGATTGCTTTCTTTCAGTATCAACACTAACTGACTAACTAACTCCGCTGCGATGTTCGTCGCCTATTTATACTCGCACGACTTGTTCTAGAGACCTCTCGAACTCGAAGTTCTGGTGAATGCGCTGGGTTTTTCTAGAAGTTACGTATTCCAGATCATTCTTGAAAATAAGGCGGAGGAGCCATAGTCGTATCATATGGGAATTTCACTGGGGGCACTAATTGAGCACATTAATGCAGCAGCTCGCGTAACAATATTTAACTGCCAGATCGTATACGTATTATTTTATGAAGGGAATGTGTTGGGATTTGAACCTAAAGGCCTGGGTCCAATTCCCAACAGTGTTCCCTCAAAGGAATATTAATATAAAATAAAATCATCTCCAGTACTCGTAGCTCCACCTGTGAGACCGTAGCGGTAGCGCCCACGTACTAACCCCTGTTAGGGAGGAATCGGTACTCGATGATGACATACTAAATTAGATGGCATACACGCGCTATGCCAAATTCGCTGCATGCGCAGAAAAGATCTCCCTCACACACGCTCTCTTGCGTTCATGTAAAAAACAAGCATGGTGCCTCGTGGCGATTCTCTCCATTTTCTCCTCTTTAAATAATATTAAAGTAAGTGTAAAAAATAATTAGTTGCCTTACCCATGAAGGTAACAGTTTAACGTTTAAAGTCACCCTAGTATATTGGGTTGATAATCATTCAAATTCACGAGTTATATTAAGGCTCCGTTATTAGCCACTACGGTAAAATAATGAACCTAAGCTTCCACTGAAAACCACAAGATGGGGAGAGGATATGGCTTTATCCAAAATTTTGATCATATATTCTCGGAACTGGTAATTTAGTTGACCAAATAAGTGGTCAATGGTTGATTAACATTATAATCTTGAATAAATACTTGATCAACCGTGTACCGGACAAATAATCACGTGTCGCTCCCCACTGATCCCCACTTCCCACGCCAGTTTGTATCATTCGATACAATACCGAGTGATATATTTATTGAGATGTTATAGTTTTCGATTTAATTTACATTTCTTATCTGTTAACCAGAGGTAACGAGGCAACGAGGGTGAATTATTATCTGATTTGTTGTTGATACGTTGTGACCCTATTTATTATAAAATTTATATCTCTATTATTTTTCCGTCTTATTTCGATTATTTTTTATACAGTGTGGAAACCACTTATAAAATAAAATTTTTTATGTCATTATTTTAGAAAATTATAAAAAATGCCGAGACACGTCAACTTTTGAATTGAGTTGTGCGTTATGTAAACATAAATGTAAGTGTACAGGGTGATTCACGTAAGTATGCCATAGTCGGTGTTGTTTTTTTAATGAAAAACCCTGTATATTTGCATATTTTTGAAATCTTTTCAATGAACCGATTCCAACAAACTGAATAATGTATGGTCAATTATGAATTATTCAGGGTGAAATTTTTATTTTTACAGTTATCAAACACATACATAAAATACCTGATGTATTTGATTTTAATTCTCTCCACCTAGTTGTTGGCAATAGCGCAGTCTCCTATAGAACTCCTTAACTTCGTTTAAAGTTTGAGGTGAAATATTCCGTATTTCTGTAGTTATCCTGTCTTTGAGGTCTACAATGCTAGTTGGTTGTGTTGCATGTACTTTGTTCTTGAGATAACCCCAGAGGAAAAAAATCTAACGGCGTAAGGTCTGGTGATCTAGCTGGCCACTCAATAGTACCTCTTCGTCCAATCCATTTATTGGGGAAGATTTTACTTTTCCAGTATAAACTGTCAACACATCAACAACTGACAGAATAGAAAACAATCCACATTATTTACCGATTTAAAACAATCCATATTATTTACCGATTTTGTCTAATTATTGGCGTTTTTAGGCAATTTTTAGGTATTTATGATAAAATTCATGGACGTAGCAGGTTTTGTTTAATATACAAATACGTCTAATAATTAGTTAGTTTAGATTTTTGATAAATCCATGTTTATCTAATTTTAAAAAGTACCAATATTTCAAGTGTAATAAATTATTAATTTTAAAATTTCACCTTGTAAAATCCATAATTGACCATACATTATTTAGTTTTTGGGAATCGGTTCATTAAAAAGAAAACACCGACTATGGCATACTAGCGTGAGTCACCCTGTACATTTACATTTATGTTTACATAACGCACAACTCAATTCAAAAGTTGACGAGTCTCGGCATATTTTATAATTTTCTAAAATAATGACATAAAGAATTTTATTCCATAAGTGGTTTCCACACTGTATATAAATTTTGTATGACGCTTTTTTTTCCTCCGTGTGTACGTCATGTTTGTTTCACGTTTTTAAAACCACAGGTAACTCTATCCTATCCTAAAGTCCTAAACTGGAACGAAAACAAGAACACTGTTGCCAGCTACTGCCTAAATTATTTACCAGATCTTAGCCTAAATACCAAAAATATTAAAAAACCATGACAAATCCTTTAATTTTACTCAAACCTACAAAAACAAACAACATTCAATTGAATAAATCAATATAAATAAATGAAATCACTTTTAAACATCTAACTCAGCTTAATGTGATCTATTATTATAAAGAGAAGATATAATGCGAGATCTTTGATTGTCTATATGAAAAACGCTTTGAAGTCGTTCGTGTATAACTAATACTTCCGCTATTAAAAGTTAACAAGCCAATATTATTGCATTACACACGTTGTACCAGTGTACATTTAGATTATCGAGAGTACGAAATCTGATACAATTGTACCCGTTCTGGCAACACTGGATTGGAAAATTAGAGTCTCATATCGGAAACTATCCTCTCGATATATACCTATCACTCGAATGATACTGATTCAGTCAGCTCCCTCTGATGCCAAATCGGTTCAACCAAATAAGACAGAGTTTTTGGCTACCATATTTGAATTACGGCGCTAATTATGCCGCTTTTATTTCATTCAGTTCTTGATAAAATAACAATATTTTCGCTGCATTGTCACACATTTGTCTATAAAATACTGTTATGAAGTATGTGTCACCTTTATATCATTTCAATCTTCATTGCCCAAAATTGGGGATATTTGACAACCTCTGTTGAATTTATTACTAACAAGAAACCCATATAAATTATGATGCAGTTTGGCAATCGATATAACACCTTATGTCTCATCTAAAATTATTAATAAAAATTAACTGAATGAAAAACGTAAGCCATGTTTTTACGGTCATACTTTCATTCAATAACGGGCCCTTAAACAACTCTCAGTGTGCCGGCAGTTGGAATTGGCGGTAACAAGG